>JAHZNE010000615.1:0-14492 GCA_027744055.1 Callyntrura sp. NNG-2020
CAATACAGCTATAATGAAAAAACAACTGGGATGTATAGATGTGCATGGTAAATACGAATTTTCTCTCTCTCTCTGACTGACTCACTACCTCTATTTAGCACTAATGCTACACAGGAAAAAAACAGGAAAAATTAGCATCCGTAGTTGAGTACAAGTATTAGCAGCAAGAGCGCAGCATTCCAGCATCTTTTCATTTTTGTTGACTTTGTGCGTATGTAAATAGTTCCGACTGTGAGTAGGATGATGATGATGATAATGATCATTTTGACATGGAAGTTGCATCTCTCCTAACAAATAATTCTATGCCAGCCCGTCACTGACGAGAGGGCGAGAGAGAGGGAGAAAAGGAGTTTCATGAAATTCGAGAGACAGACTTACCCGTAGTGGTAAGGATGATGGTGGTGGTGTTATGTGATGTGGTGGTAGGGTACAATACTACGAGCTCGTTTTCCTTTTTAATTTGCCCCTTCCCTCCTACCACTACTGGTAGTCACTCTCCCAAAAACTACCAACTTCATTTGCCTATACGAAAATTTCCACAGCAACCGAATAAACTTTGTTAACTTGACTTTCTACTTTCCTCTCTCTCTCTCTCTCTACAAACAAAACTAACTAAGAAATATATAAACTCCCCAAGTGGTAGTATACAACAAGGTAAAAGGTAACTAAAATGTTGCAGCTGAGCGGGTATAAAATCATCCGCACTACCACCATCCAGAAAGAGACTGTATGTGTGTGTGTTTTGTGTACTCATTCACTCTCTTTCTCTGTTACACACAAGAGCATCGTGTAATTAATTAAGCAAGCAAAAGAATGTCACCATATTAAACAAGCTACACTATTCAGAGGAGAGAGAGAGAGAGTCCCGAATAGAAAACCAGTTCTCTCCAGATTCACTACGCATTGCCGGGCTGCTGCGACGGCGACTGCTGATGTCTGTGTGATGTATCGGAGGAAGCTGTTTGGCTATAAAAAGTAAAATGTGATATTATCCCTGTAAATGTTCGCACTGGTAGGGTTAGTTATTACGCTTTTATGGCGGTGGTGATGTTGGTGGATCATATACATATATATTCAGTGTTGATTTTGCCTGCACTTTTCCTGCTGCTACAACTCCTACTTCATCTGTATTGCACCAGTAAATCTGGGAATAAGAGAAGGAGAAAAAAATAAAGCAAAACAGAAGTAAAGACACGTTTTCAGGATGGGACAATGACACTATCAAGGCGGTCACTAGGGACGCATAGAATGGCAGGCTTTTTACAGAGAGAGAGAAAGAGAGAGAGAGAGAGCTTTCTCTGGCATTTATCACAACAATGGGAACGCAAAGTCCGATAGCGACACCAACCAGACGACTATTTACACCCTTATTATTATTGCCAATGCATTCGGTAAACAATGGAGTGTCAAAAGAAAGCCGGATCGAGACTGTGTGGTAACACTGCATTATCAAACATCTGTAAAGATCTATGCAGACAATGTGTGTCATTTACCCGGATTATCGGTACAGCAACCTGTCATATGCAGACGAGCATGCATAAGAATGCATAATGTAATGTGAGTATGTGTGTGCATGTGTGTGTATGTGTGCAGTGCACACAAAATAGGGGTAAATGCCCTGCAAATCGAGGATTTGGATCCTCTCCCAGTTTGACAGTCGCTTTGTCGTTGTCGACGGCAGAAAACGTGGAAACTTTAAAAACTGCAGTTTATTACTACTTACTTGATACATGAAGGTATTTAGAGATAGAATGTTTAATAACGAATAACGTGTGGGGGGAGACAAAGCTCAAATAGCATTACATTTTGAATAAACTTTGACAAGTACAAGTTTCACAACGTACAAAGTACAGTCAGCGTCAGACAAAGGCCACCCAGGGTGAATATCGGGAAAAGTTTCGTGTCAACTTCCCCGTTTCGTCTACTCATTATTACAGCAACGTCTGTGAATATTCTCACAGACATAAAGAGTTTAATGGGGAGCGCGCTCTTAAAACGGATCATCGATTTTATCGTCACCTTTAACGGCTGCTCCTAAACAGAGCACCCGGGAAGACGTAAACCCACCGCAGTAACAACATGTAACTTAAAATTGTGTCCTTTATGCACCCAACCCCCCCCCTCAAAGATAAGTCTTCTTGGAGAAGAGATGAGTAAGTAGAGGGTGGCAACGGGACCGACACGGCAAAGATGGACGAGAGCGTTTGATGCACGCATCTCGTCCTCGTAAAACAGGGGGCAATACACCAATATTTCAGAAAGATGGAGAGAAAAAAGTTTAATTTAACTGCCTGCCTTTGCCCCTGCTCCTGCTGCATTGCTGCGTGTGATTTTAAAAAGTTGTCTTTGGAGTTCAGAGTGACTCATTTCATGTCAAAGTTTACAAGTTTTCTCGCCTTCTTTAAGATTTTAATAAACCAAGAAAACTTTGTGTATCGACGTCCACAACAAACCGAAAGTTTGTTTGCGGTGGTGTGGTGGTGGTTGGGCTGGCTGCTACTACAAGCTGCTGACAGCAAGACGGGGATGAGGAGGTTGGGAACGGGAAAAGAGACAGACGACGAGGAAGTTTAGGATGACGACGTGTGTCAGATGGTGACAGGCTGATTTGCAAGCGGTCTTAATTAGTGCAGCTTTCTCTTTTTGGGATGATGATGCGTTTACTCCCTCACAAGGAGGGTGGTCCATCAACCAGCAAAGAGAAAAAATGCGGAAGACATTCCGGAAACAACTTTGGGAGCGACAAGGCTGAAAACCGGTATTGTTTTTGTAGGGACGACATGTCTTTGATTTTGAAGGGAGGCGAGGCTCTAAAAGGCGCACATGACAGTCAACGCGATCGCGATAGCGGGACAAACTCTCCTAAAATATGCACAAAATGACGACGATACTCCTTTAAAGTTTACGACACTACGCAAAATCTCCCGTTATTTCATTTTCCTTCCAGTGCACCGTTATCTCGTCAGGATAAAATATCCGTGGATTTTTCACTTTATGGCTGGCAGCATTTTTCCTTGGTTAGTTTCCCCCATAAACACATACACACATATTTATACGCATTCTTCCGAGGTGGTTGCATCAACCCCATTTCTTCTGCTTGTTAAACCTGCACACACAGACACATAAATAGATTTTTTTATGCGGCTGTCTGTCTGCCTGTTTGTGCCATCCCGTAATAAACGCGAGTTTGGCATGGTGTGGTGTGATATTATTACGGGGGCTTTCTCACTCTGGAGGAAAGTGAGACCCCCTGCAGCTTGCAATAACAAGACGCTCTCCCAAAGGTCCGCCGCCTACCTATACGTAGTTACATATGTACGTAGGTACTTTTAGTTACACCCTTACCAGTCAACATGTCAGCAGCCTCCCGGTACAATTTACTATATTTTTCAGAGAGAAAGAGAGAAAAAAGTCGAGCGACCGAGCCAGTGAGCTTGGAAAAGAGAGATATACACTTTTAGAGGACAAGGTTATCGATTTCTCACCCCATTAACTACTCCTTTTTAACTTCTCCAGATGAAGAGGCAGCAGCAGCAGACTTTTTTCTTTTTTGGTAGTTAAGAATGAAGGGTGTTTGAACCTTTCAGTGAAGAGCGTTTACCTTTTGACAAAGGAACGTACCAAGAGAAAACTAATAATAACCGCAGCAGTAACATGATGATCATGATTAGCATCTTTCACTTCACCCAAAAAGAAAACACACACACACACTTACACGGTGAAGTATCGTGTTTCGACTACTCCTAAAATCAGACCGATTTAAATTTGAGACATTTTTGAAGCAATAATGTGTTGATGCTTTCTATATTGATGCATTTGAGGTATCCAACAATGTATAAGTACGGCATGGGTACTTATTAAATATTTTTAAATTGTCAAATATTTTTAAATTGTCGATTGTGTCGATGGCGGCAAGTACAAACCTTTGCAGATTTTGAATATATTATTTTGTATCCTTATATTTATTTGTTTTATGTGCATTTGTTATGCAAATTGTTAGTCAATTGTGACCTTTTGCGTTTGTTTACTGTTGAATTGTTGGTGCACATTTTATGGGGAAATTAATACATGATGAAGAAAGTGGTCGATATTTGTGATAGTCTGTATATGGTACACAGCTCATTTGCTAACCACTACCATCACCCTCTCGCACCCGTTCCAATTAACTTTCTTTTTTAGGAAAATTAATACATGATGAAGAAAGTGGTCGATATTTGTGATAGTCTGTATATGGTACACAGCTCATTTGCTAACCACTACCATCACCCTCTCGCACCCGTTCCAATTAACTTTCTTTTTTTTCTTGAGGAAGAAAATAAAGAACTTTTTCACTCTTTCCTCTCTCTCTCTCTCTTTATGAGTCAGGAACATAAGTCAAAATATGACGGGGGAGTGTAACAGTGTGTGTGCATGTGCCGTCATGTTCACCGCTACTTTATGTACTTTTTTCTGTTAATAACTGAGAAAATAAAGGATTCTCTAACATTTTTACGTTCTAGTCATTTTATGCATTTTTCAATGCATAAATTTCATTGTAAGCCGTAAAGAGAAAAAAGTGTGTGCCTGTGTGTGTGTGGTTAGCACGCTTTACTTTTTTATGAAACCCGAGAAAGAGAAATCGGTATGATGTATGAAAAGTAGAAAATGGAATCCTCCTCGGTTTTTTTGGTGGTGGTTTGTGCTTCTTCAGGAAGAAAATGGTATAAGGAACGGGACGGGGAATTGGATGATGGGGGACACAGTTGGCTTTCGTACCGCTTCTACTTGCTTTTCTTCCGTCGCTCCTTTCTCTTTGTGTGTGCTTTCGGGCACATCACGTTCAACGAAGCAGCAAAAGTGCACAGTCACGTCCTTCTTACTTTCTGCTCTCTGCTCGTGGTACTATAGTAGCACTAGTAGTGTCCTTCTCCAGAAATATACACCGTGCCACCATAATATCGGTGTTGTTCCAGTTGTTTGAGTTGTTGCAAGTACAAGCCATAAAGAAACGGACACGGAGAGAAGGAAAGATGCTGGTAGAGAGGAGAGGTGCTAAATTAAACGGGTTCTCTCATAATAAAAATAATAATGATGATACCACTGCGCTGCTGCTACTGCTGCTGCTGTGTGCCATGCTTTTTCCTACAAAACCAGAACAACTTTCCTTTTTGGGAGGTTTCTGTGGGGTTCCTTTCTTTCCTCGGTGGTATACAAGCTACTCCCAGATTTGCTACTGTGTGCAGAGGGAAGAAACGTGGAGGGTTTGTGTTCGGATAGTTTTATGAGCATCTTTTTGTCGCTGTATTTATTATTGCGATATGCATATCGTAATATTTATGCTGTTGATTTTGATGAAGCATTCCAAAACAAATACTGGAACAGACTCTCTCCTTTTACGGGGTGTTCTTTCAAGCGGGACATGTTTACTCTGGCAAAGTGCATTGACTTTCCACTTTGCCAGGAAATGCTAGAATGAGCAGGGCGATTTCACAAATTTTGCCACCATATGTAAATGAGTGGCAAAATATAGAGATTCACGGATCACCATTTTTGGAGAAGCGTTGAATGCCCAGGAAATTTGCAGCAAGCAATTTTCAAAGGGGTGAAGGCTTAAAAGATAATACAAGTGCTTTAGCACGTGTGCCCAATACTGTAGAATAATTTTAAAGGTTTATTCGTAATAATCCATGATAATATAACAAGCAGTACAGATACAATAGTAGTAATTCATTGTAATGAAACCATAATTTAAAATTACAGTCGCAATAGTCAATGTAATTAATAATGATTGGTATTATTAATTTTAGTGTCTCCCACCATCATTGATGAAGAGACAAGCGCCGACGTGACTGCCAGAGAAGGTGACAATGTCACCCTCATCTGCCGAGCAACAGGAAGACCGTCCCCAAAAATTATCTGGAAACGGGAAGATGGTCAAAAAATTCTCGTTCGTCGAGGACTCCGTGAGGCATTTAAAGGTAAATCGAAGTTTATCTCAAATTTCTTTTTCCAGCGGTCAACTTGTTTTTTACACTAATTTTTGAACTTCTGTTGTTATTCAGTGTTATTTTTATGTAAATGTTACATGCGCATAAGTACGCCCTAAATCGGCCAAAGCCTGTGTACACAAAGATGGTTTGCTGCGCGGAAATAAAATTATTAGTCGTTTTTTCCTCCCTTTGAATTGAATGACCTACCGCGCGCCTCCCGGACAAAACACCAAAAAGCAACAAACCCTCATTGTCATTATTTCCACCGTCACCTTTACTCTGCCTCATCATCCCATTTATCGGCTAATTTTGTCAACTTATTGCACTCGTAATTGG
This sequence comes from Callyntrura sp. NNG-2020, assembly GCA_027744055.1. Classification (NCBI taxonomy): domain Eukaryota; kingdom Metazoa; phylum Arthropoda; class Collembola; order Entomobryomorpha; family Paronellidae; genus Callyntrura; species Callyntrura sp. NNG-2020. The sequence goes on from JAHZNE010000615.1 coordinate 6,306, forward strand.
AAATTGTGACAAAAAATGGAAAAACTACGTTCCCTCCTTTCTCTTCTCTTCTTGAAACTTTCTCTGTCGTCTTGCATACCACAGAGGTCGTTCCTTTACTTCCTTCTCAATAGCAAGCCAATAATAATTACCACCACCATTGTCATTCCTTTTGGTCGTAATCGTCATCCTCCTTTCCCCTTTGTTGTTTTCTTCCTCCTTGCCAGGTTATTACTTGCCCAGGCACTCCACGTGAACAAGGTTCCATTTCCTATCCCTTCCCACTTGTGTTCCTCCTTTGCTCAGTTTGAATTAAAAGCGAAAAATTACTTGGGTTTGGCGGAAAACCTCTGCTGTTACCAGTTACCACCGTGACATGTACCAGACCAGAAGAACAGGAACGATGATGTAGCCCCACCGCACCACCGCTGCTTCCGCCACCACCAAAATTTACCACGCCAGCAAAGAGAGGAAGGGAAGACGAGAGGAAGAATCGAAAGAAAATAAAAGGTTCAATTGCAGTAATAATTAAATGGGTAGCTCGACGTGGGCTGCATGCAGAGCACCACAAACAAGAGGAAACTGCTCATGAAAAACCAATTTTACACCAGTTCAACTAGCAATTTCAGTGATGATCACAACGACCAGGATCCGGATGAGGATGATGATGACGACGACGACTCTCGTATACCCCAGGAGTCGTACCACTCCTGCTACTCGTTTGGGAAGAAAAACCAGAAAGAGAAACTTCTTTTTTGGAGAACACAACACACCGTCGTCATTTCACCAGAGAAGAAATGTCACTTTAATTGGTTTTGTCGACCGTTACATACAACAATCAAATAAAATAATGAATACTGTGTACCCAGTGCGGTGCTGTTCCCAAAACGGTTACCTCGCACAGTTTTATATGGGAACAAAGAGAGAGAAAGTGGAGAGATGGAGAGAGAGAGTCAGCACAAATAAATGCCTCTCGTTCTCCCGATTATTAGCTTTTCTGCTTCCCAAACACACACTCTCACACAGAACACACAACAACAAATAATTCTTCTTGCTATTTTTCTTCAAAACTTGTAAGTAGGCTACTTTTTTCTCGTTGTGTTCTCTCTCACGCTTTCTCTCTCTCTCTCTCCTCACGAGAAGAGGAGAAGAATAGGGAAGCAGTAAACGGGGGGTAATAACAGTGAATAATAGATGGAGAATGACAAGAGTAAAATGAGAATGAGCTGATGCTGCTTCTATCATGCTTCGTGCTTCTTTTATTATTGTTAAACTGTCCGTCTCCCTTTTTAAAGAGAGGGAGAAAGGGGACGAAGAGGACCCAAGAAAACGGAAGGCTACTCTCTATCCCCCTTTGACGGGAGAGGGAAATTGTAGAGCGTCATCATCATCACTGATGCTGATGATACTCTTACTATCTGTCTGTCTCACATTCCCCCATATTTTCTCTTCCGAAACATTATTGATTACGGCAGGATAGTCTGGCTGGTGGAGGTGGTGTGTCGTACAAAAGGACAACCAACGAGGAGACGGTATAACCTATAGTCATCCCTGTCTTTTGTAGAATGATCATCGTCGCCATGATCACATCAATTCACCAATATTACTTCAGGCCATGACCAAGCACAGCAAGAAAGGGGGAGACAGAAAAAAAGGAATTATTCTATTCTTCTCGTTTCTCTTCTTTTTTTCTTTTCTTCTTCTTTTGTTGCTACTTTCTCTTCTTGGAACTCCTCACTTTACTCCCTATTGAAGCTCTGCTGGACTTTGAGAAGAGGAGAAGAATAGAGAAAAGGACAAATCTGGGAATCGCTTACTGCTGGACTCCTCTGCTCCGAGGGAAAATAGTAATACGTGCGATGTATGTGTGTATGTGTGTGTTCGAGTTTTCTTTTGTGGAGAAAAAAGTCGATTTGTAATGGTGATGATGACGATGGTCACGATGATGATGATACTGAGGATGATGATGATAGCCGTGGTCGATTTTCCCCTTGAGCTCTCTGATGGAAAGCAAATAACGAAAAAAGAATTGGTTGTGCAAGAAAAGAAGAGAATAAAATGGGATCGACAGATATATTGGCTCAAGAGGAACTTGACGACGAGGACGGAGGTGGTAGTGGTGGTGATGATGATGATGAAATGTGTAGAGGGATGCGAGCTGCGGATTCCGAGCTGTTGAAGAAAACGTGTCAGGGTTGTTGTGCCTTGGTAAATGATACGGCGGACTCAGACGGCTCGATATGAAAAATGGAGAGAAAAATAGAAAAATGAAAAGGTGAAAGATAGCATATCTTAAGTATGTTCTACTCTGGTTCGGAAGATGGGTCGGGAGACACTTCCGGTTTGCAAATCGACAGCGACAGAAAGAATGTCATCATTCTTGCCAGTTTCTCTTGACTTTTTAAAGCTTCCCGGGTACGTTCTTACCAAAAAATGAAATGCACTCGTGGCCAACAATTTGCGTGCTATCCCGCCACCACATCCTCCCAAGTCCGAACAAATTTTTGTCTACAGACTTCTTGTTCAAGAATGCGTTGACAAGAAGAATAAAAAATCTTTTTTCTTGTGATTGAGACAGGCTTGTGCGTTAAACAAGAAAAAAATGATGTAATATGCGCATTCCACTCTACCTTCTCTCTCCCTACTTTCTTCCGGCTCCCGTCCAGTCAGGCCTTGAGAGAAAGCGAGAAAGTTCTTCTTGCATGTGGAGAGTTGAAGGACAAAAAAACGGAATTGGGAAAAGGCTGTGCATGTGGTCGTCGTCATCGTCGGAGTAATAAATGGGATAAAGGTATTTTCCGTTTCGGTAGCATATCGTAATGTGATATTACCGCTCAAATGGGATATACACACTGATGTTGACGATTATTCTATATGGATGATAATATACGAGATAAAATGACGATATGATGATATAATACGTACGTGTGTGACCAGAGTGGTGAAAGCAGCCAGGAAAACGACATGTAACGTTAGCAATGTGAAGGTAGCAGCAAAATACAAAAAATGTAACTGTGGTGCGGTTTTTGTGGGGAAGTAGACAGACAGACATGTGTTTTTTTCTGGGATATTGTATTTACTTATCATATAAAATGGGAAGAAAACCAGGTTTTTTTTTCGTTGGGGGACTCTTGTCGCGTGCTTGGCGTACTTATGATGATAAAGTTATACGTTATCATTTCCGTGTATTCTTTCCTTGTATAAGATATTGCTATAGACATTTTGCGAGAATGATTATTCTTATGTTTCCTCACTTTTCTCTTTTTGTGTTGCAGGTTATGATAATATCACCGGAGAAACGCTTCATTTTGTGCGAGTGGATCGGAAAATGCAAGGAGCTCACTTTTGCCTCGCCAGCAACGGCGTCCCACCTACAAAATCAAAGAGAATCGTGCTGGATGTCAACTGTATGACTTATTTATGTCCACTTTCTCCCTCCATTCGTTTTTTTTCTTTTTTTTTCTCTTCTCTTCTCTTATTCTGCAGCTTCCAGGAAATTGTTCCAATCGCAAGTAATTACTTTCTTCCTGCCTTTTTTCTCCTCTTTCCGATGCTGATTTTTCTCGGGGAAAGTGTGCAGCAACAAGAGTAGCCCACCGCAGCAGCAGCAAAAAGAACAGAACGAGAGAGAAAAGGGAAAAGAATGTCAAAAGAGAAGAAAAAACTTGCAGTATTCTTCCTGTCTTCTTTTTTTAGGAGGACAGCACGGCACAAGCCGACTTTCTTAATAACAATAATAATAACAGTAATAACAAACCAATAACGCCATTATTAATATTGAATGAAACTATTCTTCAGGATTTTCCCTTTTCTCTTTTGGGGCACTGCTGCCGCCACTCGGCATTTCAAGAGCGTTCCCTTGAGTTTTTCCAAAACATTTGACTTTTCCCCCACGTTATACCACTAACGGATACCGGTCGCATTGATATCATTCGTAAAGCTATCATCGCAACTCAAACCTTCTTCTCGTGCCGCGCTAAACAAAAAGAGAATTTTGTGTGTATTTGTGTGTGTGCCGGGTATATTTTTGTCGAGGTCTTTTTTCTCTTCAAATACAAGTGAACTCTGAAGAGTTGTGGAGTAAAGCTTCCACTTTTGACTTTCCAATCTCCTCCACTTGTCTCCAAACTGCTGCGGTTGCTGCTGCATTGCTGCTCTAACAAACACAGAGAGAAGCAGAGAGAGAGAGAAAATACAGAAGAGGAGAAGAACGAAGAAGAATACTTTGATCTCTAAGATTTTCTTGTCGCACCAATTGTCCCGTTTTTTCTTCGCTTGTTCCTTTTGTCCCGAGAGCTTGTCTCTTTTTTCCGTTTGCTTATTCAACTGAATGCTGCTACTGCTCCTCCACTCATGCATTTATGGATGGAGCGGTGGTGGAAAGAGTAGCAAAAATAGTGGTTGATTTTCTTCCTCTCTTTCCGAACAAGCTACCCGAAAAGAATAAGAGAAGATGGGGAAAAGGATCAATGCCAAAAAATGGTTTTTATTGTTGTTGTTTGTACAGTAGACATTTTGTTTGTGGTTTGGTTTCTAACTGCTCTCGCTTTCTCTCTCTCTTCCCTTTTTCTCTTGTAGTTCCTCCAGTGATCAAAGTTCCCTCACAACTGCTTGGAGCGCCCTTTGGAAGTGAGTTGGAATTGCGGTGTGAGATTGAGGCGATGCCCAAGGTACAGAGAAAAAACGAAACAAAAAGTTGCTTTCTCTTTCTTTCTCTCTCTCTTTCCCCTCTACTCTGTGTAGAAAAGTATTTCTCATGACAGGGCTGTTTTATTGCGTGGCTAATTGAATGTGCTTTGCCCGAAACGACAGCAAGGGAATATGGCAGAAATGATGATGTGCTAATTTATCATAAAACCCTCACATTTTTTTCTCTTTTTCTTCCACCAGCCATTTGTGTACTGGATGAAAAACCGGGGAGAAATGCTCATCGATGGGTTAGGGATAAACAATAGGTGAGTCTTCCCAACCTGTTAAGTACCGTTCCCCGAAATAAAAATGGACTTTATGGTCCGTGTTTATTTGTAAGCACGCTTTGTTAACACGAACCCAGCATAATTTTTTTTCTCGACCTTCCCACAACCATCCTGAGACACCCCCACAGAGAACCACTCTTTTGCAAAAACCATTAGCAGTGTTTTACAAACTTCCTGGAGAAACAACAAAAAATGTTGAAGAAAATCACTTTCTTGTATCAGTATTGCGTGTAGTTGCAGTTATACTACGCAGTATCCTTGTGTATAGGAGCTTTTATCATCCATCATCCAAAAGTCAGGAGGAATACCCATTTTCTTTGTGGATCCCAATTTCCTTCACGAACATTTTTATACTGAAGCCATCCTTTTATATAAAATACCTTGTTTTTTTCTCTATCCAATTTCGTCGTAATTATATCTCATCAAAGCTTCTCTCCGCCTCCTTTCCCCCTTCAACTTTTTCTCTATCTGCATAATTGTTCCAGTCTTGTCAGCATTATGTATGTGTGCTGCTCCTCTAATGTGATAGTTTCCCTTGTATGTAAACAACCCTGCCTGTAATCCCAGCATTATGTCAATGTCACTCAAAAAGTTGGGTAGCTTCCTTGAATATAATATTCATTTTCAAAAATCTAAAATAAAAAGCCTTCTGTTTTTGTTTGTTTTTGTATGGCTGCTCGTCAACACCAGCACCAAGTACATCATTAAAGAGAACAGGGTCTCGTACAAAGTGCAAATGAGTCTTACCATCAAAAACTTTGCCAAAAAGGACGTTGGCATCTACTACTGCGTCGCGACCAATTCTCTCGGTAAAGCGGAAGGAACTATACGTATTCACGGTATGTACCCAGAAAAAAAACCATTTCAACTTTTCATAAGAGAAAAATAAAATAATCAAATATATCCCTCCATCCCAAACAACTTTTCCCTCTGTTCTCCCCTCCTTTCGTATACTCTTACGGTAATCTTATATATTACGTCGCATGGTCGCCCATTACAGCAGAAAAAACTGGAGTCGACGTTGCACTGAGCAAAAAGAAAGAAAGAAGGCGAACGCAGGGAATAAAGCAGGTAGCAGATGATGCCAAGGAACAAGGTGGCAGAGCTAAATGTGTTTAGAAGGAGAAAGTGGCAAGGTGGATTACATAACAAATGTACGGCTAGTCGTACAATGGATGGGGATGGATGGTGCAACTGGGGCAAGGTGGAGAGCCTCTGCTGCTCCCGCTTTTATGGCTGCAAGGACAGATAAATGGATGAGTAAAGAGAGAGCGAGAGAGAATGGAGACAACAGAAGAAGAGCAAGCTTTTGTGCCTCTGCTACTCCTGCTGGTTTGGTTGGTGTACAAAAAGGGTATCATGGAAATATTAGGTGTATGTGTGTGGATAGGTATTTTGGAGGAAAGTGAAAGCAGATATTGCCTGCTACTACTCACTCGTCAGTGACGGAACAGTTTATTAGAGTGCACTCTCTCTATCTCTCTCTCTCTCTCTCTCCTCCTCTCTGTTTTCCCTTTGAAAGCGGCTGCTGTTGCTGCAGTAATAATAATGATAATATAGGTATATATGTAGGCACGACATGCTAATATGCAAGCATGGAGATGGTGTATAGGTGTCAGGAAGAAAATAAAAAAGGACGAGAAGAAGAAACAGAGACACAATGGCCGGGAGAGAGAGAGGAATCCAAGCAGAAAATGGGATGTTGGCTGGGAGTATGGATGATAGTGGTGATGGTGGTGGTGAGAAAAAGGGAGGAAAATAAAAGGACAGGGAGAGAGAGAGAGAGAGAAGTGAGACAAGTTATTTAGCATAAAATCGATGGGCACATTGCATGCATGTAGGTGGCACTCTCTCTCTTGTTCAGTCGCGCTCAGGCTATTATTATTATGGCTGTATTATGGATATATGGATATGTGCGACAGAGAGAGATACATGTGAGGAGAGAGAATGTGTGTGTATGTGTGTGTTGTGTAATGCTTTTTTGGGGGACACCCCGCTGAGAAGAGATGGATTGAGAAGACTATATAATAATGCTCTCTCTCCCTCTCTCTCTCTCTCTCGGAAGCATTACACTATTATCCGGATTTTTTCTCACCAGAGCAGCGACCAAAGAAAAAACCACACAAATACAACCCATATGTGTGTGTGATACACACAAGTAGTCACCCGTATGGGTATGTATAAATGTACATTATTATTCCTTAAAATCAGACGTCATCGCCCCCGTAACAGTATCACCGACACCGCAAAAATCTACCGCTACCACCATCACCACCGCCGTCGCCGCACTTTGCAATTTATAACAGTGCCGTTGTTTGCTTGGTATTACCAACACAAAACATTCACTCTGTTGCACCCATGTGCAGTTATAGACACAATAGATCGAATAGGAAGTATTATAATATTATGGAAACCACACACATACAGGGAGAGAGAGAGAGAGGTGCACTATCTCCCATCTATCATTATGGGTAAAGCAGTTTGAGGAAAATGTGACGTTCCGAGAGAGAGAGAGAGAGAGGATGGTCGAGGTAGTTGCGTATTAATGGATTGATATCGCTTTGTTGCATCCTCCAAGAGTACCAAGGCGTGTAGGTATAAGCCCGGGAAAACGGGATCGTATGTATACCCCATTATCACAGGGATGATGATGACGGCAGGGATAATCCTTCGCGGCAACAGGGCACAGCTGCTAGCTACCACTTTCTTTTTTCGGTGATACAACAACCGACAATATTAGCTCATCATTACCATCGTCATCAATACTTCCCCTGTAACATTGTTGTTGTTCGACTCCTTCCTTCCCCTGGCTTCTCTTTTGCACCTTACCATCATCAAAAAGCACGTTTTCTTTAAAAAAAAGTGTGTGTCTTGTGGGGAGTGATAGTAGCACCCGGAAAATATCAAAGTCAAGGAAAAAGCTTTTAGCATAAAAAACGTAATAAAAGCGATGGATATCTTGAACGGTGATGATGGTGATGATGATGACTGCTTTCTTATCCCAGCAGTAAGTATGTTTGTGTATATATTTACCCCTGGTAAAAAGTTCCAGCTTGAGAGAAGTTCTTTTTTACAGTGGTGCTCCCACAGGAATTCATTTTCATAATGATTGTATGACGTGGGTATTACAATGATGTGGCGTGGTGGTGGTGGTGAGGGGTTGCGAATTGTGCGGTGGTGGTTCAAAATGAAGAACGGGATGATAATCTGTAATGATGATGATGGTTGATAG
>JAHZNE010000616.1:0-37202 GCA_027744055.1 Callyntrura sp. NNG-2020
AAATTAATAGATTGTTTTGTAATGCACAAAATACAGGAAATCCTGTCTTACATTCCTTTTCCTTAAAAAAAATGACCGGCTCAAACCAGAGCGCCGCAAAATGTCTTCAACACAAAAACTAAAAATAGCATCATATATGCACAATTTGACGATCGTTTTAAATTTGAAGTGTTTTCATGAAAATATATACATTATACCATGCATAGGATAACATGAACATACTCTACTACCATCAAAGTCGTGCTGGCAATATCACCAAAGGGTATACCACAGCCCGTTGCATAAGGGTTACATATCGGTTATGTGATGTATGATCACGCAGCTAGTCAAAGCTCTCCCAATGCGTTCTCTTTTGACCATGCGAACGGATTCTTGGAATTCCTTTGTTTCCGACCATGTTCCTATACTCTTAATCAGCTGAATGGTGTTCGATTTGCTGACGACAGCATTATCCCTTTGTGTTGAAGAAAAATAAATAAATACTAAGGGCAAGTTATACCTACATCGTATGAATTTTCTGCCCCCCGTTAAGTACCAGGGATTCAATCTCATCGACCAATTTCTCCCATGACTCGTATTAAATATGTGGGGGATAACGATTTTGTGCCATTTTATTATGCCTATACGTATACATCCCTATACGCAGCAGGTATAGGTATATGCTTTGTTTGATCGTAAAATCGTTAGATAAGACGTCCATATAGGCGTGCACCACCTTATTTTCGGATTTGTTTTGTTTCTATATACGACTGAAGGGAGTGCTATCATTAGATACTATCTCGATCCAGATCGTATTATACAGGAACGCACAGTTCGCGCAATATATGCCCTTCATTTGGAGATATTGGTGTTGCGTCGTCAACTGATCATAGAGAAAGAAGTGTTTTGCTGATTTTATTTCCCTTTGAACAATCTGTTAATTTCTTTGAAGTCTTCGTGTATCGAATTTCTTTTTCATACACTTTCCTTTTTTCAATCAAGACCAAAATTTTCAGGTTTTATGACAAAAAGTATATGCGACTTGCCATTTTATATATTATTGTTACCGTATATATTCTACGGAATTACATGTTTATCACACACAAGTAATTGTAAACATATTGGACATACGACTTGGGTTGAAACCTGTAATCTAAATAGAACCCGAAATACAATATCTCGTCAAGTATTTCAGTACTTTGCCAGAAACATGAGATGTGTTGATAGAACGTAATTTAAAGTCAACACGTTATGTGCCTCGATTTTCAAGTTTGAATTTTTGTATCATGTGGTACACGGCACATCATTTATATTTTATTGTATTTGCAACATTGACTAGTTCAATTAGTTTATTCTTAGAACACGACCTTGTTTACCAACATCAAACGTCCTGAATTTTCAAATTTGAAAAACAACGTGATTACTTCTGCATACCCGCCCCCCAAAGAATATCCATACCTGAACCTGATGTGTGTGTGTGTGTAAATATAACAGCCAATGGGGAACGGCGACGATAAAAGAGAGTCAATGTAGAAGCTCTTCTGCTATGACGGGAATTTTCCATAATATTTTCTTTTTGTTTACCCATTTGTAGTCTTCTTAAACCATTCCCTTTGCATTCTGCTAAAATTGCACTTGTGTAAGACGATGTAAGACAATGCCGGCACCTATATATATTTGAATGAGATGTGTAGCCTAGTTTCTTGCCCCGATGGTTTTCGACTAAGCTGTGAATTTGATATATTAGTTCACTCCAGTTTCATTGCCAATATCAATACTTAAAAAACAATATTCACGTCTGTGAACTACCACTTATAGCTTAAGGTGACCCTGTTCATAATAAGAGGGGAGGCGGCCCAAGGGAAAACTCATCCATGTTTGTGATGACGGTGAACATGAAAAACACTCGTTTCCCACGTTCATCATACTGACGGAGAGAAGTATTTTATTTGTTACATTCATATATCACACGTTTAGAGACACCGCTTTCTTTGCTTATTTTCTTTTTTACTTTTCATATTTAACATGCTGTTTGTATGTTGCTGGTGCATACATCCGATGTGGGAAATCTCAAAGGCATTCCCAGCATTCCGTCTTAATAATGTTTCGTTTGTAACAAGTGCCCAAGTATTTTTGCCTCTCTTTTTACTTTGTAGGTTTTTGTTGTAACCGTAAGTTGTAGGATAGCGTCTTTCATGTTTCAGTCATCCACTTTTCTTTATGTGTACGTACGTACGTACAGAGATAAAAACAAAAGGTGTAGTACTATTAGGGAACCAGCGGTACAAGTGGTAGCACTAACCGGAGCAGCAGATATCACATAAAAGCAGCCAATAATGTAGAATGTGTGTCAGTCAGCCTCGCATATGCTTTTTCCCAATATTTGTCCCATGGGAAACTAAGGTGGCAGTGGATATCTGCTAGAAAAAAGAAAACTGGAGCAATTGCGGAGGAGAAGAGAAATACCAATAAATAAGACTGGAATTTCAGTGGTGATTCGGCACGGGGGCGACGGTGATGTACACAAGCCAGTACGTAAAAGCTGGAGATAGCAGCAGATGCAAGGGATCTACTCTGTGAGTGTTTTCGTTTCATCTATATTATCTTTCTCCTTTATCTGAGGGGCTACTTGATTCGCCAAAGCGGAGTTCAAAGACAAAAGGAACGTCTATTATTATGTTCCTTCTCAGACAGGGACAATAAGTTGGGAAGGGGAAAAAGGAGAGCAAAAAAAGGAAAGAAGAGAACTTGTTTAGCTTATTATCAATAGATACATAATGTTGTTTGATGTTACTGCACTGCACACTCACACACACACAGACACACTCGTACTCATGTTGTAATACAATTTTTGTGTTGTAAACAACACAGGGATCAATCCCACGTAGTTTGATTGTCATGTCGTGTTGATCCATCTTCCAACTTTCCTAATATTCATCATGTAATAAATAAATACTCACCCAGAGAGAGAACACCAGATATATCTAATAATAAATGGAGAGTCTTACTCAACTTTCTGGGAAACAAACCAGGCCATGTAGTAAATAGCATATATCGTTGTAATGTTAAAATACATATCGTAAGAGTTTTACGAGGAGCGACTGAATTGCATGTTTGCTTGAAAGTATTCCTTTAAAAGGACTCTTTCTTTCTCGGAACTCCTTTTTCGGTTGTGAATAAAGTAAAAGTAGTGAGCTCTCTCTCTCTCTCTCTCTCTCTCTCTCAGTATAATATATAGATAGGTATACAGCTTGTTCTTGGATCTTACTGATTTACGGTGTAGGAAACGTCAAACGCACCAGCAAGATTTGCTCTACAATAGAGTAATTTTGACGTGGAAAAGTTCAATTTTGAAGTGGATACACGATAAAAGGAAATGCATGTATGTGAGGTGATGAGGAAAATTCCTGAAATGGTCCGTACATGAGATTAAAAACTCCACTCACACAACTACATTGACACAGACCAAGAACCATAATGAGAAAGTTGATGTGGGAAAAGCACTTACGTGTACTTGTAGTTGTCTTCGCTTGTGTGAACAACATTTAGCTGCTATAATAACATAGATTGTCACGCCGCAGATGGTAGGGAAAATGTGGCAGTTGACTGTGTGTGTGTGCGCGCGTGTGTGTGCGTTGGAGCTTGTGTGTTTTTTAATGGATACTTAAAATAAGTTGAATAAGTTTATGCAGACAGTTGTGCGGACGCTGTCACCATCAGCAACACTTTGTTCGCTTGTTTACATAATGCGGACAGAATCGATCGGAAAAGGCAGCCCCCTCATCGTTTTGTTACTGAACACGTATCAATTCCTAAATTCGTCGTTTATTGACCGGATTTGCGTAAATCAATGTTTCGTTTCTATCTTGTCTTACACCAGTCATTGTGTAACCAAACGTGTAAGGGATAAGTAGGCTGGCTCCATACAAAAACTTGTAGCACATTCGAAAAGCAACATGGCTTTTGTAATCATGGGCGGGTTTGTCCGTTTGTCTGATGATTGCTTTCTTTTTGCATTCTTGGCAATTACGTTTCGACGAAACACATAATAAGATAAAAGACGGGAAGCGTAATTCTTTCGAATGACAGCAATGAATTGTGTGCCTGGGTTAATTGCATTAAATTATTTAAAGTGGTATTTCAAAAAAAGGAGCAAAGCGTTTTCCTAGTAAAACGGAGAGTTTATGTAGGCAGCTTTTTTTAGCGAAATTGTAATAATATTAAATCCCGTTTCCTATAGATGACAGTCACGCTCTGCCGCTTGGCTAAAATTAGAAAACATCATTAGCAAAGTGATTTTCCCTTTCTTCGCGATTTAAGTGTTATCAAAGTGAGTGCTTTACCCAAGGAAGTAACAGGCTTCCTTGTCAATCTTAAAAGAAAGACTCTACGTGATGTGGTGTGTAGAGACAGCAATTTTCACTTCATAACAGACGGCGGATTTCACGTTTTTATTGTTGTTTACTATTTAGATGCAAACATAGTTCCGTTCTACGAAACTAATCATCTATAATGATATGATGTAAATCATCCACGTAATAGCACGCATGAGAAAGGCTATTCCCTTACAACCTGCCAAACAAAAAGCGGAGAAAGATAGAGAAGGAAAGGAAAATAGGAGTAAAGTCATTAGCATTATGGACTGCTTCATCATGAAACGTTGGCCAGAGTGAAAAGGACGAAAGACTGTGTAGTAAGAAGGCAAGACGCAATACGTAAAGTAGAAAAAGGAGCCGTCACTTTTCTCCGAGAAAGAGAGAGAGAGGAGAAAGCAGAGACAGTGAAAAAACAAACCACACAAAAACATTATGCTTTTCCATTTTACCTTTCCCCGCTGCCCTCGTATATGATTTTATAAGCTGGTGGATACATACCTATTATTGGGATATAGGCTAGCAAAAGTTGACTGACGGCAGGACATGTCCTCTTGAGCAATCAGGGATGATGAATTGAAACAAATCCCTGAGGTTCTTTTTGTAGTCGGTTATAGAGAAGCCAAAGAGAGAAAGCGGGAGAAAGCAGTTAAAAATTCTCCAAATGGACTAATGCAACCACTATATTATTGCTCGCTGTTAAAGAAATGGGAATATGTGGGATAATAGGATGATGGTGTAGAATTTAGTGTTCCAGCAATTTTTGCTTTTCCCTTAACTTTCCTTCCTTGTCTATTTCATCGATATATACTTCTACCTACATAAGTACACGAATAATCTCTACATTATATTACATACTTATGTTTGATGTTCTATAAATTTACTCTGGGCGTAAATATACGTGAGAGTATTGGAGGAAATAGGAAAGGGATAAGTACACGTAACTCTCTCTCCTCTCTCTCTCCTCTCTCTCTTCCTCTCTCCTGTGGCGAAGGTGATGTGATCAATCCAGGAGAAAATCTTTGGACGGAACAAGGATCTCGGAAAAATCCCAAAGACGTTTGGTAGAATGGCTCTCTTTGTGAAGGAAATAGTATGCCTCCGCTCTAACCTTGTATGTCCTTATCAAAGTGAATCAAAACTCCTCACTTTTACATGTCCTCCTTTGGTCTCATTTCAAAATCTTGGGCAATGTTCCTTCAAACATGGCACATGGCTAGTTTGGTAATGTGCATATGGAAGTACACATTTAAGTCGGCACGTACCCCTACGTACCCGTATTATTACACAATATGTTAGCGCAAACACATGTTCTCGTCTGGGAATAGTTACTCCCTGTATATCAGATATGTGCCGTCGTTGTCTTCACAAAAGGCTTTACATTTCGTGTAGAATCACAACGATAACAGTATAATACTTAAAATATGAACAAGCATGGTATACAGGAGCAGCAGCCTTAAGGAAACCTTACACAAACTTCCAGGGATATCCAGTGGCGCACGCTATTCTTTCTTGTCCTCTTCCAAAGAGTTCCTTAACGGCGGTCATCCTAAAATAGTAAATGATCTTTCTTTTCTTGAATGTGCCGTCCGTCGACACTGGCGATGAGCTGGGAAGCTTATGTAGTCCATGTAGGTACGACGGTATAAAGAAAGTGGGCAGACATCTCGGAAGAAACATCATTTGACTGTCGGGAAACGGATTGAGGGATTTAAACGGAGACTTTACATTTTCATTTGTTCATCTTTGCTCGTATACACGATTGTAGAAGTAATAATAGAGTGCGCGGAGGGAATAGTTGTACATGTTTTGCACCATCGACGACTACAACTGGCCGTTACTTTTATGAGTTATGAAATAACGGAAATAAATGGGTATATTGGGCCGATTTAAAATTATTCATTTATATTACAAGAGTAAATGGTGCCTTGGTTGGGTCAGCAAAGTACACTTTTCCTTTACAACTTTTTCAAAACTGTATACTGTGTTGTGTAGCCCAGCCGGTGCACGATTAAATAAAAATTCGAGCTGAGTACAGGGTTGAAAGGAAGGGAACAAAAATGAACAATTTTTAGTGAGCACTTAGCATTGAAAGTTTATGTTTAGAATGAAAACTTCATGTCAAGTAGTAATAAGCTGAGCAGCCAGGAATATAGTAATACACATACAAATAAAGTATTCAAAATATGGTTTTGTGACTAACACAGGTTATCTCCCTCGTCCAAAATGTACAAAGTGTACCAAGTTATGGCTTGTGCTGTGTCGGCTATAAAATGAGAATGGAGACATTGTTTCTTGTCATGATTTTATATTAAAGACAGAAAGACCACCTATGCTATATTCTCCGATTCTGGCAACTAGCTTCCAAAAAAAATAATAAATCTGTGTAAGGCCTAGGGATATCAACGGACCCTTCTTCGTTTCATGCGGAGATATTATGCCTAATCGTAAGGTCACTTGGAAGCACGTATTTAAGAGGACATGCACCGTACATTTTGAACAGAGTATTAGGTTGTAAGTTGAGCATTTATTTGCTATTTCATGTGGAACGAAGCTTTATCGAAGAAGAAAAATTTAAACCTGTAATCTAACACTTCGTTGAAAATACACGATGAAAATTAATTTCTACATTTTTTATAAATGAAATTAGTACTGGTGCATTTGTAAATTTTGGGGTATACCTCACGTGTATTTTGTTGGGTATTCGTGTATTATAGTAACTTGTTTCAAGGCGATTGACTAAAATTAGGAAGAAAAATACATGGCATTTTGAAATGAAGAAATGAGTTTAGCGAAACCTATTCCCATGAAAATACAAATGTATGCTGCTTAAAGACGTCAACCTATCCAGAGAAAGGTATCTTCTGGCCAAAGACACTGACAAAGAGTTGTTTCCAAAATCCACACTTTTCCTATCTGGATACCATTACATTGAGCTGTGATGTTGGTGTATTTGTAAACCTTGATTCAGTTGGATGGATGGAGGATAAAATAAAATGGCAGCTAAACTAGAACGTTTTTCCAGGTTTAAAGTTCAAATGATACCGTACGTGAGGTTGTAGCGTTACTTTCTCTCAACTGCTTTCACTTTGTAATGCTGAACTTGTAAATCTGTATATGTATCTTCTTGCCGTGCTTTTCCAGAAGAAATGTTTGTATGCATCTGTGGTATACTCTCTTAGTGACAGTGAGCTCAATTCAAAGAAATCACGTTTTTGCCGGATTTTCCAAAAGATTAGATTGATCATTTTCTCTCTGTGTGTGTGCTTGGGAGAGTGAGTCTCCTCTATGCATATCTGGGGAGTACGTTAAATGGGAAACAATGTTTATATCCTCCTATCTTCCGAAACTGGTCTGATCCAATTTTCGCTGGTTTTCCATACATGTTATACCCTCGCGCTGACGGTAGGTAAAGATTCAACGATAATAATAAATTATGGAAAATGGTTTGTGTTTTCTCATTGTATGCATACTAATATTCCCTTTTCCTTCTCTTTTACAAGTTGTTATAACTATTTCCATTTTGATTTTCTGTTTTATGTTTCCGCTATAGCACGCAACATGTTTGCACCTTCCCCAATTCAAAGCCTTTCCATGCATTTTAGTTTGCCATTAACTTCTTGTCTTTTCCTGTAAAAATTATCCTCCCGTTAACCCACCCTATTAAGCACGTAAAAGACTAATATTGCTTTTAAATAAACGCCAGTGAACACATACACACACAGACACACACACACACCGGGAGACAGAGAGAGATAGAAAGCTCGTTAATGTACTACGTATTTTCTATAGATTTTTCACTGGGGATTTCGCGGTTTGCCACGTTATTTACCTCTCACTTGCTTCAGCAGTCACCCATTCTTTTTTCTCCTCTGTCGTCTCTCGTAATAGGTATCTGCATCCCATCAGAAACCATTTTAATGCAGAGCAACAAAATGTGAAGGGAGAGAGAGGGGCTTTTATTCTCCTCAGTTTGTGTGTATTTTATGTGATAAAAAGAAAGCACAAAGCACACATAATCTATATTGTATAGACAGGAAACCACGGGGAAACTTAACTTCCTAGAGACAAGAAGGAACGGCGAAAAAAACTCTCAGAACTCATAAATCATCATGAGCCGGTATATACAAGAATGATGGAGCAGGCGAACCGGCTAGCTTAAGAAAAGAACCGACCATGAGGAAATATTTTAAAGCAATCATTACGATGATCAACATATACATACACACTACCAACCAGCCTCGCCAACCTCCCCACAACATGCATACTTTGGCTCGTCTTTCCCATTTCTCACCGCGCTTCAAAACCTGTTTCTTTACGAGCAGCACACACCGCCACCGGAGAGGTCTCAATCATGTAGGCAAACAGAATAAAAGTTCCACGCGGGATAGAATGTTCGTAAAAAAAACTTGGAATTCTCAAGAGAGGAAAATTGAGTTTGGAAATGATCACTTGAGTCTCCTCTATTCTTTTCTATATAATATTACGCGCTCAAGACAGCTGAATATTTTTGAGAACAAATGGGGAAACGTGAATGATTTTACATCAGCTGGTTGAAGTTTCGACACTGGATATTTCACTGTAACTTTTTGTTAGCTTATTCGTCGTCTCGCCCCCGAAGATGCAGAGTGGTGGTGACTGGTGACGCCCGAGGAGTAAACTCCTACCCAGCAAACGTGCCACAACGAAAGTTTCCTATATATTTGCAAAGTTTAACGAACAAGCGTCCCAACGTGTTTTAATGATAGATAAATAGGCTCCCATAAAAATTATATTTATATCCGCACGAACGGGAACAAGCAATCATCTTACAAAATGATGACAAGCGGAATTTTATTATGATATAATAATAATGACGGTCATAAGCTAAATTTTATACTACAATTCCAGGCCTGACTATTGTAATTGTAGTGCTCATAAATATTTTATGTGTGATTTAACACAGATGCTGTATTCGCGGATACATCCGATCCCGGGACTAGTAGTATGTGCAGTGGAAATCCTCTTCTCACTTATGCTGCTGCCGCCGCCGTCGCCGTGTGTCATATATTGTACGGTAACGTAAACCGCAACAGAAAACGAGCGTAGCAATATGAGTTGGGAACTTGGGACGACAGGACAGATATTATGGGTCTCTTCTCTGCGACGTAAAACAGTTTTCTGGGGGAACGTGAGCAATGTATTGTCAGTGTGAAAGTTGCTACTGACTCAAAGTAGTATATCGTTGCTGATGGAGTACACACGCTGTAGTACCTTAGTCTATTTGAACGTTACTATAATGTGAAGGAAAGAATATTTTATTGTATTGTATTGTGTGACATGATCAGACGTGTGCACGTATGTACCCTGCGCCCACTGTGTAACAACTCGGTGTTTGCAAGATGCATGTAGAGGACACAAACGCCGACATGTAAACGGCAACAGAAAGAGAAAGTTTGGAAAGCTGTTTTTAGAACGTTCCTTCCCACCAATCTAATTTTCCCTGTCCCCCCTTCCAAAATAATGTTTCTTTCCGACAACGACGGTTGCATAACGGGATACATTGATAGGGGATTTTGCAATTGAGGATTGGAACTGAACCGAATCATCATGATTCAGCAAACATGTCGCCTATTCACGGAAAATACAAAGTCATTACTACCTTCGTCATAATGAGGTTGAGAAGGAAGATCCGTGATTGACATCCATGACGAGGATGATGCGATAACATTCATACTTGCCATCATTCACTCCCCTACCAGGCGTGCATATGAGGAGCGTAAAGCAACCAGGACGGGGGCATGGGAGCATGACAAAATTAATGAAGTAGAGAAGACCTGTACAACTGGCTCTCTCGCGGATCCGTTAGAAATAAAAAAATACGTATTATACCGTAATCATGAAACATGATCAGTGCCCTTGGTTCCGTGCTCCGAATTTCAACATCCACCAGCACTATAATAAAAAATTACAGTGCGCCGTGTGTCGTTGTTAGTAGGAAATGCCCATCTTCCCCCGTACAGGCGATAGTATGTACTCGTCGTATGCACCCATGTCCTCAAACCAAAGCATTTTATATGTTCCTTCCAACCCAGCTCCCCTCCTGTACGAACAACAACTGAGATGCGGTTAACATGAAGGAGATGTGTGTTATTATCACAGTGGGTTCCCGGAATTAGGGTAGGGACAATATTTGAAAATTTACATTTTTTTCAACGAACAAATAAAATGCTAATTGGTGTGATTACAACGTATCTGGTGTCTGGTGGAAAGCCGATGGCTGACAAAACTATCAAGTGTCGGAAGCAACAATTATTCCTCCTTATTATACAATCATTATTCAACCCAAGTACTCTGTTATCTTCGATAGATGCTCTACCAGTTGACTACAAATAAACTTGTAATGAGCTAATAAAAAAAACTTGAAGAATTTTCTGTGTAGATTTAAGGTACGTGAAGAATTGAATAGTTATTTTACTGCTGCGGTGAAACTACCAGAGTTTGATCGAGTTTCCTGTGTGTGGATAACTTTACCATGCTTCCATGAACAACCAATAGGGAAAATGGCGCGCAACACCCCAAAGTGTTTCAAGTTTCAAGTTAAATTACGTCACATTAACTTTATTGTTTGAACAGCTCAGTTCGGCAACAACTTGGAGCT
The DNA here is from genome assembly GCA_027744055.1 of Callyntrura sp. NNG-2020. Lineage (NCBI taxonomy): Eukaryota > Metazoa > Arthropoda > Collembola > Entomobryomorpha > Paronellidae > Callyntrura > Callyntrura sp. NNG-2020. The sequence goes on from JAHZNE010000616.1 coordinate 10,993, forward strand.
GCTTAAGATCATGATGATGATGATGATGATGACGTGGGACGGGATTTTGAAAACCTTACTAAACTGTGAAGATAGTTGTTTGCAAAGCCAAATTATATATCGCTATTATTGTGTTATGAATCTTGTTTGTTATTACGAGCAGGGGTAGTCGGCTCAGTGGATCGGAAGAAATAGAACGCACTATATATAGCATCATTGTCACTCTGATAGATTTTTTTGCAAAAGCCATTACCATTGAAATTTACTTTAGATTACCGAAGAGAAAAGCGAAACTATAAAGATTGACCACAATAGTCACACAGGAGGCCTCTCTAGAGAAACTACAAAAGTGAAAGCAGGGAGAGCGGCAGTAGCAGCAGCAGCACCAAACAGCTTTTTTCCGTTCAGTGAATCTGATAAAAGCCATTACACGTCGTTTACGTATGTATATATGTACATTTGTGTGGTCACTTTAGTTCATCATCAACAGTACTAGTACTACTACTATTACTACTACTACTACTACCGCCACCACCACCAACGCGACGCGACGCGCCGTCCCATCGTCTATGTAAATCCTCCGAAGAGAAAACAGACCGTTGTCTGATAGCAAGTTCGCCATCATTTATCTTGCGGTGAGCGAAACTTTAAAAGCTGTCAAAGTGTATCATCATGGAGTCTGATTACAATATGGAGAGATCGCCGTACTTCAGCCAGGGGAATGGGTCCAAGCAAATTTTTACCATTTCTGGTGATTTTATGGATCAGTGGTAAGCGCTAATGATCGTTTTTTTTTCACTTGCTTACGTAGATTGTTTCGTTATTCTTTATGTACACTTTTAAATTAGTTTTCTCGCGTAGACGTAGGTAGAGCCAGAGACTTGTCATAATAGAGACTGTTCATGGAGGAAGCTGATTTGATGGGGAAACGGTAAACCTATTTCATTTCCTTATTAAGCTACCAACATCTATATATAGATGTATGTACCCCTTCCTGTTCCACCACGACGCGAGTGACGACAACCGCGTTAGGGTGTTCAAATACCGTAGTTGGAGTAATTCCCTGCTATTTTACGTCGACTAAAGCCAGCAGCCAGGAGAAACATGGCAAGAATGACATTTTCTTGTTTACAGATGTCTTGAAACTTGCTTTCACTCGTTCATCCTCCTGTTTATGACTTGACTGTGTGGTCCTTCTGTACTTTTCCGATATTTCTCAAAAATAAACAATTTTTCGTGTTCAAAGTACTTTTCCGAGAAAAGCTTTTCAAATGGAAAGGAAACTTTATCCCTGTGTCTTTTCCGAGATATGTAAGCGTGTTTTCTCTTAGTTTGAATCTTGTTTCATTCTGTACCTGCCGTTCTTCTACACGTAGATACATTTAGGAAAGGAATGAACACGCACACTATAAACATGCCATCAACCATAATAGCAGTAGTAGTAATAATAATAACTCCGTGACTATCCAAAAACCAACATCTACCATCAGCAACTAGTTCAATCCTAACTTGACTCCGCTTTCTTCTTACTCTCTTCTCTACACGAATCTTGCCAACCGGAAAAGGGATTTCTCACTCCCTCTCACTTCAAATTTTCTCGTTGATGTGTCGTTTCTATCGTTATTTAACTCGTTCGATTGTGTGCTTGTGCTGCTTTGCACGCGTCGTTGCTAACTACCCAAACTTGAGTTCTACTAAAGACACGATATGCAGGAGTCAGATTAAGGCTGAGGTGATGTATTGTCAAAAATTTTCCGTTTAGCCGTACTCCTGATCTCTGAAGCAACCATTACAATACGTGTTTTTGTGTGCTTCGTTTTATTCAGTTTACTCGCTCGTTTGCTTATGCTTATTACTGGGTAACCCAGACAGGATGCTATACTAGGATGCTATGTATTTCTGTCAATCCTCTTGTCTCTCCTTCCAATTTCAGGTTTTTAGCACGTTTGAATTTTTGAAGTTATCCTGACGCACCAGGTTTGGGCACTTTAGATAATAGTAGATGCATTCATTAACGACTAAACACAATTAATTATGTCCTTCCTCTAATGAGAACATTATAAGTATGGCTAAGATCAAACTAGTAATTAATTATCGTAACTATCAAGGCTATTTTCTGTGTTAGGCAATCTAAATAAATAATGCTTTTTCATCGTCGTAACGTTTGTAACGGCAAGTTTTTAAATTACTTCAAATTGAGCTTTATTTAGCTTTAAAGACTTTACTTAGAACAATGCAGTTTCCACTATTGTGTCACATGCTCATAATTGTTGACATTCGTTGCAGATTTATACATTGCATTCTGCGCTACTCACTTTCTTCATACACCACCCACCGTAATCTCTCTGCATTTATTTTCCTAACACCTTGGAAACAGCAAATCGGCGTTTTTTTCTCCTTCTTCTACTACATACCTGGGTAACGGCCAAATAGCTTTCTTGTGTAGAACCGGTAGGGTAGGGAAAGACTACCCAAGAATTGAGACAAGTCCACAATATATTTACTCTGTATGATAGAGTGTCGCTGTTATTATGTCATTCTGAACACTGCCTCTACTCCTGCGACAACGATGATGGTGTAATAATAATACACATTTTATGGGGAAACAAGTGCGCTTATTTATATTTTTATTTTGACATAACTTGTACACAACATTGCACAGGGGATCATTTTTTGGAGCAGAAGCGAAACCATCCAGTCATGCAAGAAAAGCATCAAAACTGAGCTTCCCTTTTCAAAACACAAAACAAGACTGGCCTTAGCTCGCTCGTTGCTGGGAGTGGGTGACTGCTCTTATCACATTTTACTTCACTTTGTATCCGCATCTAAAAAACTAGCTTCACCCTCGCCAAAGGAATGCATATACATGTGAAATAGTAACAATAATAATATTAATAATAATAATAACACGTATTTTATGCAGATTTCCTTTACCTCCTTGTTTCCATTCCTCTTGCTTTCGTTTACACGCCTAAGTTCTTTTTTCCTCCAAAAAACAGTTCATTTCCGTAAATTGTATGTTATTGAAACTTTTGTGTGTTTGTGTGTGTGTGTGTGTGTGTGTGCATTCAGGAAAGGATATGAAAAAATAACTAGGTTTATGGAGTGAAAGTGTGCGACCGGGTACTTTAGGCTTATTGTTAACATGCATAATATTTACTTTGAATACAGAAAAGATATGTATTCATATCACATCAATTTATTTACTGCCGACAAAAATAATAACACAGCACCACCAACGTCGCACAAAGAGTGGCAAGTGAAACTCGTAATAACCATTGTTGTTACATTGACTGCATTTATATCGTCATCTTATGGAAAACACCTCGTGCAAGAGTAAAGTGAGGGAGTCCATTCAGTTCAACCAGTTTGTTTTTGTTCTTGGATTCACGCCCACCACCACCACCACCACCACCACTACATTACACCTTCCCCAAACCATGTATGCATTTATATGTAGATGTATTTATCCCGTACAGTCAAGCCCGGTGTATTTCGTGAAACGGAAGGAAAATAAAAAGATTCGTTTAGAAATAAAATTGGATTAGAATTTGCTGACTTACCTTTTCCTATTGTAGGTAATGCTCTCTCTCTCTACGCAGTTAGTCGTAATAGTAGTAAGTAGGTATATGCTCCACAAAACAAACATTTTCTCTCTCGTCGAATGCCACTGGAATTTGGTCCTCACGGTCATATACGAGTAGAATAGATACCCATTAGTAGGTTTTGGCACAAAGGTTCCCCCCAGATATTTCTATGCACGATCATCGGCGGCGTGATCACGAAACGTAGGGGCTATGGGCTCCTCTGGGCAATTTTTATTGTAAGTTTGAAAGAATTGAAGGCCCCGAAAAATATGAAACGATTGAATCTATACGTACTAGTTTTATGGTACTCCACACCCATAATCGTTTATGTATAATGAGTCCATAAATATGTATTGTTCCTCTCTGGTATGGTGGCAGGGGAAGTAGCACTATCGCCACCACCGCTACCACCACTGCTGCTGGGGCTCTCCTGCTACCGACAATAGACGGGAGTTTGGTTTGGTATGACAGGGGATATCATAACATACATTCCAAACGGAAAGATGATATTAAAAACTGTCGTGTCAACTCAGGGAGAACATAAAAAATTATTCCCATTTTGTCGTGACCATCGATATAATGGCAGAAAAAACACAGCGACACACACGATTATTGTAAGTGTATATATGGTCTTCCAGCACCACCACAACCCCTTTTTTCTGTTTTCTGTTAAACTATTGTCTGTATGAGTTTTTGTGGTCAACACAACCCAAACCTTGATGATGATGATGATGATGATGATGATGATGACGATAAGTCCGAAAAATTCTATTGTTGGCTTCCTCCCCATTAAATTTTATTGGCACCTTTATCCAATATATAGTCTCTCTTCTCAACTTCATGTGGTAACTTTCCAAACGTGATACTATATATCCCCCAGTTTAGTAGTCCGTATACCTTTCTCTCTACTGTATACAAAAGGCTTACGTGCACACCGGCTTTTACGCCTATTGCTTTCTCTAAAAAAAGTAGTATTTTGCAAAAGGGAATATTTCATTCAATTTTCGTCCTCTTTCCCTTTACTGTCCGCCGCAATTTGCTGGGGAAAGTTTTCTATAAGTTTTAAAAACAAAAATAGAAGCGGGCATGCATATATTTCCCTATTATAAATTTTTATGGTGGGCAAACAATTTGGATAATTTTTATTCCACTTGAAATGCTTTCATTCAAGCCTCGTCGAGCAGGATCTAGATGTTAAAGGGAAGTCTCTCCTGAAACTATACATCCTCGTAGAGGCTCCTTGTCTCCGTCTCTACTTTTGTTTTAACTGTGTCAATATGTGTTCAAAAGTTGGTGAAAAGTGTGATTTACTTTTCTGTGTTTTCCCCCTGCTTTTTCAAGATGCTCGACAGTGAAAATGTCCTCCTTATTTGTGTATTTCACTACCTCATTTTTTCTACAATGGCGTGCATTTTCAAAGACTACGCATCTCCTACTAACTTTATGCATACATGTTTTAGTCATTCCCTTTCTGTGAAGATGTGGCTAATCCTGGTATAAGAATCTTGGTCACACCATGCTAAGCCTCTTTTATGGTCTTGTTGTGGGTTGAAAATAAGTCCCTGAGGAAGTTGGCGAGCACAAGGCATGAGAGGAAGTGGAACGTAAAGCATGCCACATATACAACAGAGTCATTTGTATGTCTGTGCTTTCTCTTACTTAGTATTAGTATGCCTAGGTAGGTACACGTAATGGATGTACGGCTAATAGCAGTTCACTCATTCTATATGGCTTTTGTTTGTTTTCACCAACCAGTCTTAAATATACGGATGATCCCCCAGTGAAATTAAACTGTTCAAGAAGTTCACTGGAAAGAAGTGGATCTGGCGTGCATGTGTGAGTGTATGTGGATAGAAGGTTACTTAAGAGAATGTGCCTAGCACGCCTACCTCCCTCCCTAGAACCCACGGAAAGAGCATCAAACAAGAAGTACTGTTTTGTGTAAGTGGTTTATGCGCGTATAGAGATTCCATAAGAGGGGGTCTTAGTAGTTTTGAATTAAAATGTACAATGTAATACGATTCTATTGAAATTTTATACGTAGACAACTTATTTTCTTTAATGAATTCTGATGTGTACACTGCTGTAATGGAGGTTGAAGAAGCGATTCTTTAAGACAGAATGGAGTATACATTCACTTACTAACAGCAGTGGAGGTCCATTTCCGCTGTCGTTGCAATTTCCTTGAATTTTGCGGTCTTAATAGGCATGCTTTCTAAGAAAATTTCTTCGAGACTTTCACCGGAAGGGTATTTGTGGTGACGCCCATTCGTTTCTGTGCGTACGTTGGATGCAAAGGATGCTGCAATATTTATTTATTTATGAAGCATGAATAAAATCAAGATCCTCCCCACTGTTCTCATTTTCATGTACGCTTGTAAATGTAAAAATATACCATTTCGGAGGGACAGCATGGGTGTGGAGTGGAGAACAGGAACACACTTATTGTGTGTTCTACCGTACCCGATTCTATTTTATTTTTTGCAGGGAATATTTTGAAAGGTATGTAAGATTAAAAAGATTCATTTAAAAGACAGTCTATTAAATTGGCCAAAGCCGAAAAGTATGTATAATCGTAATAAGGAATGCTTTGTAATAAGTAAAAATGTATTGTACGGCCTAATTAGCGTACATCCTTTGGCTTGTGATGTATGCTATGCTAGCTCACAACCAGTTATTACATATATAGTTCCAACATGGTTATAACGAAATTACAGGGGTGTAGAATGTTTCAAAACGAAATAGTTAACCGTGAGGTTAGTAAATACATATTTTTGCAAATTAGTATATACGCGAATTGTTCAGGGGAGAATTGAAATGGAAAATTTGTCAAGTTTTTGACTATAACTCAAAAGAGACATTTTCGTCAATAATATTGCTTACAATTGCCTATGCTACTTCTAAAGACAAATTGATTGTCTGGATGGCAGATGGCTGTTCTTGGTGTATATTTGAAATGTACGCCTTTGTAACATTTATTTAGCATTCGTGTGTTTTTGATGTAGCAATGTGGATATATAGAATATTGAAAAAGAGAAAAAAGTAAACCTCATTTTCAAATGGAATGCAATGCATAATCAGCGTAGCCTATTCAAAACCGAAAAGCGTACTACATTAATCCACTTCTAAGAGCAGAGGAGAATAAAAATTTCTCAGGCGTATTTTCCCCTAAAAAGATGAAATGATAAAATAAACATGCTGCAGTTAAAGAGAAACCAGCAGAATCATTTGGAATTCAATTCAATTGGGAATAAGTACTTAGGTGCATGCATAGATCCTTTCAAGGTTGCACCACTGAAAGATTTTCATGTCTATGCATTTTACATGTGACACAAACATCAACAAGTTAAAATTTACTCACTCACCATTAGTCAGAGTGATTTGTAGCTAGCACTACTTTCCGTTGGCACAAACACACTGGATTTGTTCTCGACTCTGTTGACAAATGGATTTTACCCCATTTGCAAAAATGGCAATAAAATCATGTGCACTTGCTGCGCCTACTTTCCATTATTGATAGGAACTCAATTCAGCTACAGTTGCATTGTACACAGGGAGATAGATACTATACGTGTATGTATGGACAGACAGGAGGCAGGAGCATAAGTATACCCTCTGGTGGAGAAAGCAGACGATTTAACATTTTATGGCATTTTATCGTAGACTAGCTGACAGTTTTATGAGAGTTTTCATATCATGTTTTATTATCCATTTCACTTGTATCGATTTCATCAAACTGAACAACTTTTAGTAGTTCCCCGCAAGGCATCACCAATAATGCTTTCCCTTTGAAAAAGTGTGTGTATCTTAATTGAGTTACAAGTTTACAATAACAACTTATACAAGCTCCACCTCATTAGCCTTGCTGGAAAAATAAAACCCGCTCCACATGGATATTTCCACGAGGAACATAATAACAAGTACCTTTTCTTCTCTCAAAACCTGATTTTCCCCAGAAAAGAAGATTACTTTCACTTCAGTATATATATGTATACAAGAGAGACACTACAAAACTAGTCATATATTTACACTAACATCTTGTACTAATTGGCAGGGACTTGTAAACTGAGTCATTTTTATTTGGAATGGAATGTGATCGCAAAAACAAATTTTCTCTCATATGGTAAAGTACAAACGGGCAGCAAAATACAGAGGAAGTTGTGTAACCCCGTTTAGCCTCCTGGGTAAATGCTGATAATTATATGCTTCTATATTCATGCTAATAAGCTTTTTAATGCAAATCGAGCACGGGATAGCCCCATATTTTTCAAGTAGCTTACTCCTTTTACGACCCTGAGGTCTCTAGCTCGACATATTTGCATGCATATTAGGTGCATGTTACGTATATCTGCTTATAAGTGTATCCCAGTTGAGTATTACGAGAACAGGATATGGTGCTAGTATTATTATTAGCAATAAATAGGGCTGTTAGCTTTGTTAGTGGTTTTGCTTTGCTTAAAAAGGCTATAGAGGGCTTCTAATGAAGATGTGTCCTTGAGCAAAATTTCTATTACTCTGACTTCATATTAGAGAAAACATTCTTAATACAATTATAAAAGGGAGGGCTGAAGCTATCTTAATAATATAACGTGCGATGTAGCGATAGACGCACAACAGGGTTATTCGATATTGGAAGCTTTACACCATACCCCTTATACCTTAATACAATTTTGTTATTTTTTCATCCATAAAAATGAAGGAGTACATCAGTGGGAGAAAAATAACGCTAGAACGAGTAATGAGCAGCTCCTTGCCTGGTAGTCTGGTGTTAGTGTTGTTGGTCTACAGTCAAGTGACTAGACCTAATGCCTATTATGATTACAATAAAGATTCTCTTCTTTAGAAAGTTCGTATTTATAATGGACTCGTAATTTGCAGAAGATTCTATTGTTGAAGAAGAAGGAAAAAAAACTTTCTAATATAGGACATTAAAAACCCGCCATTCTCTTTGGTAAGCTACATCGAAGCTGACCTTTCTTTCGTTATCGGCTCTTTCCCCCACATGCCGTTTTCCCTTGACTGAATTCCTTCTTGGATAAGCTACATCCGGTCGCCCTAATAATGGAGAATGCAAGAATTAGATAAAATTTATATACGTAGATGTGTGCATTCACTATTGTAACCGCTATTTTATACAGCTGGTATTATTAATGTGAGATTAAGCTGAAAGTCTGGCGAGATGATGTGCCCTATAAACAGAAAACTCCGTTTAAAAAACTATAAATTACATTGGCTCACAACATGATGGAAAAAGGGATAAATTTTTTTTAAATCATTCTGCTACCTTTATTCTACCAACAAATTTTATATTGTCACTTGATGTTGTTGTGATCCATAACTAGTCAAATTTTTTAAAAAAAACTAGATAAAATTTTCTTTCATATACGTGTACCCCTTGGCTATACTTTCTCCTCTAAAGTTAAGTAGGAATTATGGATTATTAGATACAAATAGTCTATAGTCTAGGAATATTTTTGGAAGATTGGGGGAAGGCGGCATGGGGAATGATGTATCACGGGGGAAACGGCCTCGGGGTAAAGGCCTAGATTTCGGTTCTTTTACGGTTTTACATAATTTTCTTGCTGCTCCCTATGGATTAAATTGTTTCTAGTTGAATGGAAGCCATTATCGTCATCATTATCATCATCATCGCCAGTCTTATGGCAGTTCTGCCCAAAGAACGTTTTAAAGCAGATTCATGTGCATTGTATCACTGACAGAGGAAAGAAATTAAACCGGAAGCCTTGTGCGAAGCCTCAAGACCGGAGTCTTTCACACAGACAACTTCATAATAGTTTTAAAATATTATTTTTGCTTGCCTCGTACTTTCTCCAGGCTGTACCACAAAAAGGCGTTTTGTGTCCAAGCTCGGAAAAAAGAAAAGAGTCACAATTCACAAGATACACTATTTTTAAAACGCTGCCGCCGCAGAGAATTTCTGTCCTATCAGAAGTATACAGGAGCATGTTGTCGTTCAAAAGCCCCTTTTTACCCATTCAGTTTTTTTGCATCTTTTCTTCTATCTGTAGCATTACAGAGTAGTTGATCCCTTTGTGAATGTTTCTAGGCTATAACAAACAAGGGAAACCTATCCCACCAGACGCTTATTTTTAGGCCAAACTTTCCACTAGAGAATCTTGTATGCAGCAAAGCGATTCCCATTAACACGCATTATCCCTCGAGAACAAGCTTTTTATGGTTTACTATGTAATTTTTTCTGTATCTCCTTGATACAGATGCGATGTCCTAAGAGCTATTATGTGGTTTAAGGTACAGGGCTAACCGCTAGTTTGGCTGGTGTTAACCCTAGTAGACTTGAAAAGGAAATACAAAGAGAATAGAAACGACAGAAAATCAGCTTGTTTGGCACGTTTTACTACTACCTATGTTCGATAATTATGGTTACTTACACAAAAGCAAGGTGAACTCATATAGACTGTTGTGAGTGTTATGTAATCATTTAAGCGACCTATCGACATACATGCACAAACAAGGCCCGGACTACCTGATTTTATAGAAGACCGACAAGTAAGACTATATTATATAATACATGGGATACTGAATAATATTGTTGTTTCAATTTATCAACATAACAAGTGTAGACATGTGTTTATATGACAAATAATGCTTAAAAGAAGGAAAGGTGCATTTAAAAGATCATTTAAATATATTATGCACTCTTGTTTAATCCTGCTACGTCTATCGCTTATCTGAACGTTAAAGATATACACGTAATTTCAAATGGAAGTGAAAAATATATTTTTTTTGCAAATTGGACGATTTAAGATTACTAAAAAATTCCGTTTAGTCCTTCAATTTTATGGCAATGTTTTGGCAATACTATAAACTAAAAACATGTTACGTCATATATAAAGATTCATATATAAAGATAAGTATCAGTTGCATTGAAATGTTAAAACTAACAAAACTAAACCGGTTGAAGAAAAATGGAAGTTAAACGTGTATGTCGTTCAGTTTCAAACGCCAAATATTTCTGTACGAACACACAAAATACGTTTTTCATCATATTAAACTAATTACATCACATGTCTCGTTTTCGGAAACGTCGGTTGCCGTCATGTTTTGTAAAAAATCTCTTTTGGAAGTTACTCGTTAGCGCTCATGTAACTCGCTCCACAAATATTCTTCTCCAAGGGATAGATACAGGTTCGGCTGCGTATAGTCGGTATATAATCATCTTTGCGTTGTTGCATGTTATTTATTCTGGCTTTGTTCAGTCTGTCCTTTTGTGTTTCCTTTATTGTGTTCAATAAATAATGAGAGCAAATGAGTTTGGGAGGGACCGATGATAACAAAGCATTTCCTACCATGAACCTAGTTTTACTTCAACATTTAATATTTCGGTATGAAAGTCGTTACACTTCTGCTTTTAATTATACTATTGTGACCACACAGAAAACATTTCGATACATATGTGTATTGCTCGTTTCATTTTTAGATGAACAGATATACTTCTAGTGGAGGAAAATCACGATAAATTTAACAGTAACTTTTCAATGGAAACGCATTCTCTTTGAAGAATTATGTATGTGTAATGTACGGTTTCACAAACAGTTTCGACCCAGAAAGGCGCTGGGAAGAATCTACATTAGAATATCTTGACTAGAATTGTTCTTTCGTTAGAAACATTGTTGCATATAACAGTAAGTTAGTATATTAACGGGTTTCTAGTTTGGTATGCTTTTAGATTCATTCAATATTCCTCTTGCTATCGTGGCAAGTACGTTATTGAATGATTAGTAATCATTGATTACCTTTTGGATCGTGTCAGTTTCTTAATGGCATACTACAACTTACGTGGTATTTGTATAAAGTCGCTTTTTTCACTTCCAGTTGCCCTTACGACAAATAAATGCTAACTAAACGCTAAAAGTTCTGCTTTCTTTAAGAAATCGTGGTAAATAGGGAACATATTTACAGTAATACCACAGCGTGCATAGCGTTTCCTTTTCCTAAAGCACATATCCCCTCGCATCTCGAAGGCATCCTACCTACTGAAAAATAGTATGGTTAACATATTCTAACTTAAACTCGCTCTGAAAGATTCTAGCTTGTAACAGATATTGTCAATGCTGAAACGTTGATGGCTCCATTAATTTTAAAATTGTGCCACATCACCATGTTCCCGTATCAGCATGTAATGTACCAACTCATGTATTATTAATCAGTAAAAGAAAAATGAATCAGGAAGGGAGCTTTTATGTGCACATCAGTCAACGATGCAAGGCGCGAATCAAGAATTAGGTTTCATTCATTTTGCATTGACTCTTTTTTGCGTGTGATGTACTACCCTACAACTAAAAGCGAGTACATTATATTCTTCAGATCTAGATGCCTTTTCAATAATTTTCATCCATTACTCGTATTTATATATCACATTCATTAACATGTGCATTATAAATGCTAAGCGATTGTGTTTTCCACATTCTCCATTGAAAGTTTACTTGGTTCTAATTATTCACCACTGCAGTTGTTGTTTGCGTAATATAATTTTATTAGTCACCATCTTACTAGTTTCTGGTATTTTCAAACGACTGCTATTATCTATTAGTACAAGGACCGATGCCGAATCCAGCCACAATGTTACTTATTATTTCCCTCAAGACCATTTGACAAAATGCATCTCCTAATGACGCCGTATTAGTTAGAAGCAAAATGAATGAACTTGATTTTTCTTCATTTTCTACAACATTCTACGCAGCATTCATCTTGGGAAGCGAGTGTTCCCAACAACCGTTTACTACTCCGGTTAGGTACCTACACACACCCAAAAGTGAAATTGGTTAATAATTCAAAGCGAGCGCGAGTCACAGAGATCGTGTTTGTGTGCCCAATTTCTGGATGCATGAACACGTTGAGNCAGCATTCATCTTGGGAAGCGAGTGTTCCCAACAACCGTTTACTACTCCGGTTAGGTACCTACACACACCCAAAAGTGAAATTGGTTAATAATTCAAAGCGAGCGCGAGTCACAGAGATCGTGTTTGTGTGCCCAATTTCTGGATGCATGAACACGTTGAGGAGTGGCGCCATCATTTTCATCCACTCCAATTTTTGCTCAGTCCTGTTTTGGAGTTTTCCTGGGCTATTGGTGGTTCGTTGGACATAATGAACAGGATAGTATGCATCTTCCCTATACGTGTGAAAGGTGCCATGACACTGCCGCCGTAGAGTCATATACCTCCATCAACTATGATGTAAGCAGTTCATTTTCTTCCCTGGAGTTTTTCCTAAATGTATACGCAGCGTGAGACTATCATTACAAACAAAGCACCTACCTACCTCTCTGCACACATATACTAATATATCCATTGCGTTATTTACTGCTCCCTTTATCTTCCCTTCTCCCTCCATCCATGGTCATCAAAAGAATGAAGATGTACCGGCCATTTTTATATACAGTATTACTTACTTTCAAGCCTTTGTAATGGTCGAAATATTTTACGTTCCCACAAACACGCGCTCTCTGTTCTTTACCTTGACTATTAAATCTAAAGAGGGCATGATGGCAATTCAAAGAGACGAGTGATTGCAGTGACTGGTGCGGGCTGGATCATGATGCTAACCTAACTGACTTTTGTAGTCACCAATCAAGGCCCTGTCCTCTTTCGAAGTCACTTTTGAACAGTAGTAGATAAAAACGGAAAAGTCAAGGGGGTCTCTTAGCGGGAATGCAATCAGTCAAACATTAAATATTAAGGATCTTAAACATTTCAGTGAAACGGCGAATTGTACATAATACAAATTTGTTGTACTCTGTTAGGTGCAGAGTTAACTGTAACAGGTTTTCGAGTGGCACATGGTTATACAATAGTACAACAGCAAAAAGTTACTTTTAGTTCGGCCGAGCATAGACACACACACACACACATACACACACACACACATGAATATTATATACTTTACGTTTTGGCCTTTCAACAAAGACCGACGGGCAATGCACACTGCAAACTCCTGCTGCTACCGCCGCCGCCACCACCATCACCACTCTGGTTTAGGTTTCGGTTTATGCACCGTAGTTAATTCATGTTTTTGGCGTGGACATATGGGCAAGAACGGAAGAGTGGCAGGAAATCGATCTCCGGTTCTTCACTCATCATCAGTCAAAGAGATGGAAAAGGGCAATGAAGTGCTGAGCACAAACCTCATTCTTATAACTTGAAAAACAAATATCAAGATCATTTTCCTTCTGGTTGAAGTGTTACCCCATTTAGCAGGCTCTAATAATCACAACAAAATGCCATAAACTTGTATACAAGAGAAAATAACATCTATACAATTCGATGAGGATTGCGGAATTATGAGCTACCTATGAGAGGTGCAGATGGTAACTCAACTCATTCAACCAGTCTAGCGTACATTGGAGATGTTTAATCTGGTATTTAATAAAATCGTATCCTTGCTGGCATCAGCGTACGTACTGCGGAGAATAACTGATTTGTGAGTGCTACCTGAGAAGAAAATGTGCGAAAATTGTTTTCTTACCGCATCACCGCAATAACACCAAGTGGCATTGTCAATAGTGTAGCGATCTGCAGGCTGTTGTGCTTGAATTGTTTTTTTTGCCTTACCGCGTCGCGGCACTCATTTAAAAACGCGGTGATAAAAAAATTAAACTGAGTAAACAAACTCACCACCGTATGCAGGCTGTTGTGCTTGAATTGTTTTTTTTGTCTTACCGCGTCGCGGCACTCATTTAAAAACGCGGTGATAAAAAAATTAAACTGAGTAAACAAACTCCGTCACCACCGTCGGGCGTCGAAAAAAAGTGTCTGATAAAGAAAGAACACTTAGCCTTTCATCAACTATCCTACTACTTCTTCCCTTGAGTCGCTAACCTTTCTTACAGGTTGGTGCCATGCCTTTTGGTTACTAATCTAAGGTCAGGAATTATCTACACATCTCAATTCTTTCATGAATGAACCCAGGATCTTCAACTTGATTCCTCTGCTGTAGACACACAGATACAGAAGCAAAAAGAATCAAGTTTTGTCCATGACAGTATATAATCATCATCATCATCATACCTAGTAGTACTTCGAGAGATTCTTAGCGTGTTTCAGATTTACTGTAAGATACCGTGTATACATATTAGCAATCAGTAAAATAATGACTTTTCTGCTTTATCAACTAAAGATCACACTAGAACAAGTTTTTTTGATGGTCAATTTAAATGAATTTCTTTCAATTCCAATTCCAGCCCATATTTTAATTGAGCAAGGAAAACCTTCCTCTGTGGCAAACCATATAGGAACCTATTAGTTGGGAACCGGGGACCATCATAAACAGCAGTCATAAGATGAGACATCTCGGGCATCATCATCAGCCTCATGTTTCATGCAGCTACAATTAAAACTGAGCATCCTTCAACGGTTAGCTTAACGGGAGCTTCTCATACAGTAAAATCGTAGACTGCTGGCAACCAACAGCCAAAAAATCGGTGGAGAGGTTGCAGTTCATTCGCTCATTATTATAGGAACAGTCTCCAGGACAAATAATAGCCTAGACAGTTGTACCGTTGTACGTATACGTATATACGACACACTATCACTATTATTATTTTTTGTTAACGCATGAAAGCGCCGAGTTTTAGTTCCACCACAACCCCTGATAGCAAAATATCCTCATAATAATCATAATGGTATGTTGCTGACGATGATGATGTGGGAATGGAGTATAGTGTCATGTCATCAGTACCATTATTATCATCAATGACTGACTGGCTGCTGTCATTACGTGAAAAATGAATGTAATATATATGAGTAAGGCTCCCGTGTAGTAGCAGACCCTCCGCGTCTACAAAAAAAGTACCCTGAGATCCCTACATTTACCCAACCCCACACGTCTAAACGACAGAGCCTTGCTGATTATAATAGGGAAGTTGCGTTGCTCACTTTGTAACTCGGCGTTACAAAAACTTTGTAAATTCGTTGAACATCAAACTGGTAGCGCTGGCATGCGGGATGTACTAGGTACCTATATGACGCATACTCTGCCCCTGTATCAAACATAATGTTACGTATATGCATATGTCCATTACAAGTTGAGTTTATAAAAACAGATAGGACTGGACGAGTTGTAAACAATAAGTGGGCATGAAATGTTCCATTGCCAAAAATAACATGCCCTCATAAGGCAGAAAATGTGATAATCGGCTTTTTTGGCACTTGATACACAAACTACTATGTAGTTCCAATTTTTGATGGCTGCTTTGCTGTCTACAGAGATTGTAAAAGCGGTTATTATAGGAATGTTTAAAGTTAGATAGCATAAATGTGAATAACGCACCCGTGTTCAAAAAAATGAAAGCAGAGTTTGACATACAGACAGATAGACAGAAACATTGCCATATCATCAGGAACAATGGTTCTCAAACTAACGAGGGATGAAAAACTGCTCCTGATTTTTGCTAAGCAATTTCGTGTGTATAATAAATTATTAGAAATATTTTAAAAGCATTTTAAAGCGGGCCTTCAATTTTAATCTGGAGCTTTTGTCTATCCGGGCATTATACCGCTTGAGTGAACATCCATATTAGTACGTAGCATGTTTTTATGTTGTATTCTACAATATTTACAAGCGTACAAGTCTTATAGACCATAATCATTTACCAATCAATCTGATATAAGCCTAAATTACGCTCCCGTTAACGATCTCTTTATATCACGTTGTCTCAATATGGCCAAACGTAAACGAATCAAATATTGGGTATACAATGTCTTTATAGGTGGTTCTGAGGTCGGGGCGTATTATTCGGTAGACTTTCTCTCTTCCCCCAATCTGCATATACGCATTTATCATTTGTGTATATTATTACAAGGGCACCCACAATAATCAGTTAGTTCAACTACAACTATTAGTGCCACAGTGCCACCTCTTCAATAAAAGACAAAACAAGGGCAAACTTGTAGATGGTAGACTAAGCAGAGTAAATCCAAAACAAACTTAACCTAACGATCAGGATCAGTCCACAACATGTATATAATGTAGGTTATATCAACATATACGCATACACACACACAGTAGCCCCTAAGTACCCAACAGACAGTAAACAAAAACAGCAGGAAAATCTGTGGGAACCCATCAATCTTCCTTTCTCTTTGGAATCCCGGTGTTTTATTTATAAAGCAAAATGTTTTAGAAAGGACTACTACTACTACACGAATATGAAATGTGTACCACGAAAGGCGATGTTATGCTAGATACCACGCACACACGCTATCCTCCTCAATAGTGTACCCAACAATATAAGCAGTTTTGCTCTTAGAATCTGAAAAGTATTGTATACACAGAAAGATAAATGGTTTGAGCAGGCATAATGCAATCCTTGCACTTTCTCCTTTTCAGGGGAACTCCTAAAATGAGCATATTGGGGGACTCATTCGCTCCTCTATAAGGTCGCTCGCCCGGTTCAATTTGGAGGTAATGTATCTCCGTTTCCCCGCATGTAGTCAACCAAAATGAGACTAGGTGACTAACCAAAAGAGAATACTACTGATAAAGTCAATCTTCACATTGCATTGTTCGTACACTTCCCCAACGTTTTCTCCCCAATCTCTTTCTTCACAAATAGGCACTCCCCCCTTTTCTTCGTATAGCGAGCCAGATGAGAGGTAATTTTGTCCTGTGGTGGAGTATGGGAGTATATATATATATGTGTGTATATGCAAAGTCCCTATAATGATTTATAAGGATGATAGATGCATACACCGCTTGTTCATAAATTGGTTGCCGTGTACGTAAAGCATACGTGTTAGCTTATAGGGGAAAGTAAATATATAATGCATGGCTTATTGGTTTTCAAAGGGACTTCTCGACTGTGATTCTCATTTCGTCCCTGCTCATCATATGCTAGTATACATATTCTTTTGACAAGGCCACAAAAGTTTGTTACTTTCCCTGGGACTTCCTCTTCTTTCGCCTTTGCCTCTCACTTTTACTTGTGTACCAAGTCAAAGACCCGAGCCGATTTTCTTGTAGTAAAAGGCGTTTGTTGGCTTTTATGCAATTGTGCTTAAGGAAAGAATTTGCTTGCTATTAGGATCCGACAGGCAACAGCAACGTGTATCTTCCATGTTTGTGGAAGTGAGGTGGTTTGGAATAACACTATGACATTTATACCAGCATGGTACATGCCCACTAATTTACAAAAAATGTACATGCTTCTATACAAACAGGGAACGTGTTCTAAGTTGTTAAACGTGTAAACTTGGTCACATTCGGCATTTGTGTAAATGCCTACTTAAACTTACAACTTACGGCGAAGAATAAAAGCTGAACTGGGGAGAGTTGCGAGGAAAGTGAAAACTTTGTGAGATATACATGTTGCAAAAGTGGGAAATGAAGGGAATTCCCGTGGAAGTCGTTTCTTACATCCAATTCCTACTTTCTAATCAGTCATGACAGTCTTTAAAGCTAAGTTGACAGGCCACGTGTTTTCTGGTTGTGGTAACGCTTAGGTATTATTTTTGTAAAGGCTTTGTATTTGTTTTTATGAAAAGGTCGGTGATAATATGTGTTCGTCTATGTTTCAATGTCTCCGTCTATGTAGCTTTTTGCAGGGTAATTTTATTTTAAGAATTTTAAAGCATAGCTTAATCAATCACATTCTCCTGTTTTGTGGGTGAACATGGAATGTCATCAATTAAAAAACGTTAGCACATATTTTAATAAACTTGGGATTTTCTTATTTTTTGTTTAGGAAATTCCGACAAACATGGCAAAAGTGGTGCGGAGATCCTTCCGGAAGAGAAGTATTTGCTACGGAATGTTCTATCTTAAACGGAAGTTTAGATGGTGGCTTGGACGATCCTGGAGTCTACACAAACTCGACTCTCAACACATTCCCGAATGATACAACACGTCTTTTGCCAGACGACACATTCACCCTGGCTACTACTGGAGCACTCTTATCGTTCTCTTTGTTTTGTACGGGGGCATCTACCGAACAGCTTGGAATATGCAGAAAAAGGCTGAAGATAAACGAAGACGGATGCAGGACATGGTAAAAATGACCGCGGGAGGTTTGGCAGGCGTTGCCGGTAAAACAGCCAACATTGGGATTTCCAACACTCAGACGGCCAACACTAACCCGGTAGGCGGGCAAGCCAGCCAGAATAACACTTTGGGGGTGAACAATAACGGAAACCAGGTAAAAAATTATCATGCAATTACTTCAGAGGTACAATGGTACCTATTAATAATACATCTGCTGAGTGATATCTTGTAGTTAACATTACTACACTTCTTCACGCTACTATTTTTCCTTTCCCATTCCATTAAAACCGTAAAAAACTGTTTTGCTCGGCTCTCGCCAAAGAAAAAAATGAGGTCACTAGTACAAAACTGATTAAGAAGTTTAAATAAATGGAAAAGGTATATCATCATAATACGGAGTGGATTCTATCCTTTACTCATGTAAATGCATCCACTATCCTTCCCATTCCCAACTTTTTCACTGTATGTGTGTGTGTGTGTGTGTGATTATCTTAAGCACATCTTGGTTGCTCCTGTGGTTAGAAAAAAACTAACCAGCAACTGGCATGTATTATTGTAAAAGTCTCTCTCTCTCTCCCTAGCTGTAAGGAAACCTCGTTCGGGTTAGATAGATTAAACTCGCTTCCTTTAGCTAGCGGCTTTAGCTCCATTCTTTCTCCTATGTATGTATATATATCTAATAAAATTTGAAGAAAGTTTGCTTTGAACTTTGAATGTCATGTCATCACGAAAAGTAGACTGGAAGTCTGAAGTTACGAGAATGATAGTGGTCTGGGCGTGCAAGGGACGCTGCTGCCTCGTTTGTAAGGGAATGTTGTAATGTAGTTTGGTGCATTATGTACACACACACACACAAGAAACATCTTTTCATATTATTTTCTTTCCACTTCAGTTTAACACTAACTCGCACACGCTTATCTCTGTTTATTTTTTTCTTCTTTCTTTGTAATACAGCATATATTACAACGCCGGAAAGGGCATGACATGCAAGTTTCCAGGTCGCAAAATGTACTATTGTACAGACAAGAGGAAACTTGTTGTGTGTGTGTGTGTTTCTGCTTGTGGTTGTAGGTGATAACTTTGTATTTTTATCTACAAAGATGTGCTAAAGCGGAAAGGAGTGAGAAGGACGGGAGTCTGGGGTCTTTAAGTTGAACTTTTGTACTCGCGCGCCCGACTTGTATATGGATACACTGATAATATACATAGTATGCTGGGCTGTCTTGTTAAAGAGTTAGTGAGGCTGCCACTGTGTACAAAAGAGCAATAGAAATGGCATGAAAGGAAAGTCGTGTTGTGCATACTTTCTCTTTCTCTCCGTGTGTGTGTGTGTGTGTCATCATACAAGATGTGTCAACGTTCAGCAATCAGCATTTATGTGTGCTTGTTTCGTTTCCAGCAACGGGATTTGAGGAGGCTTCCGTGTCATATCATTTTATGTAGCAAGACATACGCTTGAGAGAGGGAGGGAGGGAGAAAGTTTGCATAAATCTGAAATTGGAAAATCTTTTCACTGCTTAAGTGATACATTTTCAGCTGAATGAATGAGTGCCAAACTTTGATGGCATGTCTCGGGGGACTGTTGCGTGTTACTATGGCCGCCTTTAGGAACAATTGTCAGTTACCCCATTTTGCTATATAGGTCGGAACGATAGGGATGTTATGTGTGTGTGGCATGCACGTATGTAAACCACACAATTATTTATGCTATTCATCTTATCCTTTTCATACTGCTGCGGTATATTAGACACCTGCCTATTTGTCACAGTATCTCAAAATGGGTAGAATATTTTTGTAAACGTCAACTGCGGTGGAATTTATAATATTAAATTCTGGTATAACCAAAAGAATCTAACGCGCAGTAGATAACTTACTGTAGTACCAAGGTTGACAACGATATCTGCACTATATGTCTCAGATAAGAGGGGAGGGTAAGACGATACTAATGTAACCTAGTCATATTTTATTTTTACGATACGAAAAAGTTCCATATTTAGTGCGAGTTTCCTTACATAGATCCTTTGTTGTCTCCATAACATTCTGTTAAAAAAGAATTCGTTGAACTTTTTTCGTTAAACCCTTTTTGCATTGTCTTTTTTAAATCTTTAGGCACACTACGCCGCAACAAAATTTTGAAATTTTCATAGGATCGTTTTGTAAAGTGAAAGTTAAATACCTGAATTAATTTTTCTTCCCCCCCAGCATTCAATTCCAGCCCCATAAAGTAAGCTTAAGATGGACACACAAAATTCATGACAACTAACAGTTATCAATATTATTCTTATGGTAAAAGTAGGCCCATTTAACTAGACATACCGTCTTAATCTTTGATCAATTTTGAACCAACCTACACCAGCACTGTAGAGAAAGTGTTCGTGCTATCTGTATTGGTCTCTCATAGGTGTTACAGACAATTAGCTAGAGATATATTAATTGTTGAAATTAAAAATTGTTGATGGCATAATAAATATTTGCTTGTAGATTTTCCGATGCATATCTATTGGCATATAATGAACTCATACAGATAGATAACCAAAACTTTTCTCTACAGTTCAATTAAATTTTGGTGCGAAAGTTATCAAATATAAAGACGATGGGACATTATGATGAAGAAATGGTTCTGCCATAAGATAAGTGTTAGTTTTGCCATGCATTTGAAGTCTCCCTTCCCTTCTAGGACAAAACTAGCAGCAAAATAACAACTTCAAATACAAAAATGTTCTACGTTGAACATTCCAGACAAATTGAAATTGAAGTAAAGTGAGGTATGCACTTTTTGATCTCCCTCCTTTGAAAGGTTAGCCTGCTTAATGTACCTGACGACAAAGAAATAATTACCATTACCATTTCGCATAAAGTATTTCTCAAGCCTCATCGGAGTTAAGATGATGTCGTTGTTTATGTAGAAAACAACGATACACCAGTAAAGATACATTTCCCAACGCCTAGCAACGGCTGGTGAAAACTTCACCAACACAGCCATAACAATAGCTATAACAGAAACAAAGTCAGTTTCTTACCTATCCAACCCGTCACAGAGACGGACGGATCTCCCCATACATATTTCTATCACGAAAAAGATATACATTCTTATTTCTTCCCATTCTTCAGTAACGAATGCTCATAAAAAATCACCGGAAATAGGAATATTACGCAAGTCACCCAAAGTACGTTTTGTTTTTCAACAACATTTGCAAAATAAGGCCAGACGGCTAAAGCAGTTTTCATTAAACTGAACAAGAAGGCTTTATTTTTCTCAGAACGTGCTTACAAAACGTATTGCATAATCCATTAAAATAAATAGTTTTTAGTTGTAGTTGTTATTGCTGGTTTTAGCCGTAAAATATGAGTAGCCTTATACTTTCATAATGTTTTATTGCTTTTTTCTTGCTTTTCCTTTACCGTCGTGTATATAGCTGCACGCAGGGAAGTCGTGTAATCTCAACAAACATACCTATTCTTCGTTGCGAATAAAATTTCTCGAGATCTTCTTGACAAGAAAAAGGAAAAAGTTTTCTTTACTTTTGTAGTATTGAATTGACTTCTTAGGAAAACATTGTCATGCATTTTACGGCGTTCATGATTGCTAGTTGTTGTGTGGATATTTTAGTTATATTGCAGAAAGGAATCACACAAAGGGAAGTGATAGAATAATGATAAAAATAGTTTGGTACTATAACGGAGAATTTCTTTTCTTTGGTTAGATAGTGGAAGCACAGGAAAGCTGCTCATTCTTGCGTGCATAATATTAATACAATTTTATTTTCTATCATCATCCTTTCACTACCTGACTGATGGTGCAGAATTCGCAGGTAGAAAATTTATACTCACTCCTTTCCATTCCTGTTTGGCAGTTCCTCTAGAACAGAGATATATAGTAATAATATTTTGATTGTAGATGGAAGCGACGGGCGAACTGTATTAAAAATATGCAAATACAAAAAAATATCAACTTTCTCCGTGACTCAATTTTTTTCACTCAAAAAGGATATCCGTGTGGTGAAATGCATACATATTGCAAAATTCTCCCTTTAGATGTGATTACATTTCCTTTTTACATCGGGGATATTTCTCCGCCGCTTCCCCACACCACACCACCATGTAATTCTAAATGAACCACGTTATTATACGACTACCTGACGACACGGGAAAGTATTGGGGTTCCGTTCCGAATTATATGTTCCAATCAGAACCCAAATATTTTCCAATATGCCCTCCTGCCACAATTACACTTATTTTACAGCTTCACGTTTCCCTACACTCGTATATAATATGATTACATTTGTGCTTACACGAGCCACCGTTCCAGGTACATGAGTCGAGTTAATAACACAGTAATACCCTCGCCCATTATACAATCACACCAGTAAAAAATCCTCAAGGCATCTTGGGAAGGTAGGTTCCCTTTTGACAGTATTATTAGAATGAATATTAATGTTGTCGAAATGTTGCCTTAATTCAATTACATGTACACGCCTCGTTGTGGAGTAGGCTTAAAATGAAAGGGTAATGTCATCGACTGCCATCCGTATGAAAATGGGCGGCTTATTGCTGTACGTATTATAAATACCAATACTTACTTTGTGAACTTTCCCTCTCTCTCTGTGCTCACCCTGCTGGTTGACGGTGTAGGAGAGTTTTCTGACGTGCTCGGATATCTTTATATTGATATTATCTTAAAAAACGTGCGCCGTGTGCTCTCCAACCGTGCCATTTTTTACAATCACAAAAATACCACCACAACTCGACATATTATTCATTTCGTATGCGGCGTTTGGTAAAAACAAAGATTTTTCCTCTTTCTCTCCCTTTCTGTGTTGCTCAACCTGTCACAAAACTGTACACGTTCTGTACAGCCCGATTGACAGAGCGTATGGATATGAAGTAAGAGGAACGCTTTCTATTTTTGTGACTTCTTCATTCATGTGTGACCATATTGTGCCAGTTTTGGGTGATGCCGGGAGCAAAATAACGATTTCTCTGAACCTGGTAGGGGAAGAAGTAGTAATAATGCACATAAAAATATGCGATACCATATATACATTTTGACTTCACAACGGTACTCGGGTGGCTTTGTGTGTGTGTGTGTGTAGTCACCACACAACTTTATCACTGCTGTTGATCTGTATGTTGTATAAGAAGATGTTACGAAAAATTTGTACTGTACTTTCCGCACCGTGGTAGTCCACGCTTTAAATGTAACAGCAGCAGCACTACTACTCCCCATTCGGTTTCGCACACCTGGGTTCTTTTTTCTTCAAGTCGCATATATCCTGTGTTCTTCTTCATGCAGAAAACGACAGAAGAAAAGAAACAGTTTTTCATGAAACCTTTTTATTGACAACCATCTGCATATTTTATACAAACTTGTCCCTGTCAGTCATGCACTACTTGGCTCTGGGATATTGATGAAGTGAAATACCAAAAAAAGAGAAAAGTTTCCTTTTTTGGCTTTACACCCGAAATGTATGTATCACCCCACACACGCACACACACGCGATAACAGTGTGTATAACTTGTTTGTTGTTGGAACAAGTTTAGAAGGGTTATTTGTGCTTTATACGCTACATAATTTAAGTATTACGTTGACGTCGGGCTACGACTTTCTGAAATCGCTGTATTACTAATTTTTATGGAAAGACATCATGTTGAGGGGATTGTATACCGTGACTTATGGTAGTGTCAGCAGGCATGGGTAGGTCAAATGGCATAAAGTACGTCAGATAGCTACCTACATAACCTGTACTGCTTCTTTCTCTTTGTTATTATGAAATGTTGCTGTGGAGGACTTTCTCCAGAGTAATTATGTGCGACAGGTGACTTCCCCAGCAGTATGTACTAAATGAGACCATGTTTGCCTAAATATTATTCGTTGTGGGCGACAAAGTTTATGTGTATTTATGTGTGTACTTTGTATTGTACCTAATCCTTAACATGGAGAATGCTACCGAGGTTATGTCTCTGCCACAAATGAAATTGTAATATGAAAAGGGCCATTTTTGTACATAAATCAACATGAAAGGAAATGACTTGGCTGTTTTCAGTTTCACTGCAAACAGGGCAGAATCCAGCGACGGTTTTGGGTAGAAACGGGATACATTCCAATTTCAAGTAGTGCTAATTGTCTTTCTCAAGTAGAAGGGGTAGTCGACACACGAAATAAATGAGTCATAGTTATACTAAGAAAGTGAATGATTTTAGTACACTGTTCATCATTATGCTGCTGTTCTCCCCACGAATCATTGATTTTAACGATAAATATTTCCATGAAGTAAATTGAATCGAATGTCATGGTAGCGTGTATAATGTGTATTGTTACTGCGTTGGTGAGATTCTGTAAATGCCACATACATCCCTGGAACAACCTGTAACTGTTATTACTTCTACCGCCATAATTTTCAGCGTTGACCTAAATGCTCTTCCTGAAGTATCCGTTTTTACTATAGATGAATATCACGGAATTATATTTAGTATTTGCTGTTTGTTCTAATTACTCATTTGGGGATATAACATACTGCGATATTTGCGTTTGGTTCCAGCATATAAATTTGGAGTCATCACTTCGTATCATTAATCCTTATTGAAACACCAGAGAGACAATTATGTAGGATATGGTCGCAGTGCTTGTTTCGCCTACAGAGAGATGAGCATATAGAAGATGAGATTGTAACAAACAAGCTTAATATTATATTATGTATGACTTTACTGTACTGTCCGGATAATATCGAATTTGTGTTTTCCACATCGAGATAACGATGACGTCAGCCAGAAATGTGTAGTAATAAGCCGCGCTAATAAATGTCTGACACTTTCCCTTCCCCGAAAAAGGAATGAGATTATTTACCTATACAGAGGTAGTGAAAGGGCATTGTTTAAAACTTTCCAAGTCCCACATCGAAATTCGTATAATGTATGTGGGCGTGCTTACATTGCTATTAAACCCCAACTTAAAAATAAAAATTTCAGCTCGAATACTCATATATCCATAAATTTCCGTCAACATTATATCTAAAAGCTGGATAGTTTATGTGGTAATGAAGAATCAAATTGTATTATTATTTCAGAAATTGAATTACCAAATATAACTCTAAATGGATTTAACAATATCTGTATCAAGCACCACAGTTACAGTGAGATGCATAGGTTGTCATGATAGGGGTTGTCAGCCTTTTTTAATCAAATAGGGCTACTTTTGTATCGGTAGAAACGAACATATCCACATTCCCATTTCCACCCTAGTTATTCTCACACTTCTATGGACTTAAATAAGAAATGACAAGGGCTTTGTGTAATTTAATATGCTGCTTGGAACCAATTTGACAACGACATGCTAAACTGTGTACCATCAATTGATAGATAAATTCCATTCTGAAAAGTAATATCCTATAGCAACAATAAATGTTCCCTTATAGTTAACATTTTAGAGAATATTTCACACTGTTGCTTTGACACCATCGGGAACGCCTGCTTGAGTAACGAAATGGTTGAATAATTTGATTCATCTCTAATTTATAACAACTGAAGTCACACCTTCATTAATACTTGACAGAATTCTTTCAGAATTCTAATAAGCTAGACCTGCTGACTATTTCGGAAAGAAGGATAGTCATGTTAATAAAATTCGTG
>JAHZNE010000617.1:0-19032 GCA_027744055.1 Callyntrura sp. NNG-2020
AGTGACACAGGTATTTCTTAAATATGGTTTTAGTAGTGATTCATATTGTATTTATTTACACAGATCGTTGAATTGTGTTATTCATAATTGCGGTTGAATACTTGTTCGTTTAGGTGTAGTGTAAGCATATATTGTCGTAGATATGTAATAGCACTAAACTATCATTTCCCCTCCCGGATAATACGTTGGGTAATGGCTCAAAAGTATTTGGCATTCTGGTAACCAAATTGACGAGATGTCGTGATTCACGATATAGTTTTCTATGAGAATAAATATTTGCGAGAGAAATTTTGGGTTTTTAGGCATTATATGCAAATATGCAATAAAATGTAGATTTTTGTTTCAAACTTTACGTACATGCACTTATAAAAGTTTTAACATATATCGCAAATTTTGAAATCATTTATATATAAACTGACTTGATCTTAAATCGACAGATTTGTACGGTTCATAAGATGTGCATATATTATAATTGTTTTAATACTGAATATTTACTTGCAATTTACTTCCCAGTACTATTGTACATACATTTGGAACTGCACGTTTAAAATACCTGATCACCGAAATGCGGAAACTTCCGTTTGCGGTCGTAAAAATGTTAATAAATGTTAGCAAAACCTACAACAGTTGACAGTTGATGGGAACAATTTCCGACTGTTCTGCACATGATTTGGATCAAAGGCAAAAGTATTGGGAAATCCAAATTAAAAACTTTCAGAAGAAATATTTTGCTTTTAAATATTTTAAATGTATAAAAAATTCGTTTAACATAATTTAACGTTTTCATGAATGAACGAAGTGAAATGTTTATATTTATGACAAAAAAAATAATTCTCGTTCCCAGATTTGTGTCACAATCATACTATACTTACTCTACTTCTTAACTAAATATCTCTCTATATGCCTCTTTTACTTTTATATCCCTCTTGGAAAACGACTAAATCAAATTTTAGCTCCTCTCGGATTGAAAGTAACCCGAAACGCCTACAGCTATGTAGCCCCTTTAAAAATACATTATTTACACCTAGACGGATGTAAATATATGACACTTGGCACAAATCGCCAACGTGGTGGATGTTTTGGGTAAAAATCGCATTTCCTTTTATACTGTAAAAATGCGTTATTTCCTGTTTGTAGAAACGTGGTATTATTTGTTTGGATAAGTGAACGGAAAATAAAACAACAATTAATAACAATTTTTTGTAAGTTATAGAAAAGATGATTGAAAAGAGTGAGACTGGCTAGAATGAGGAAAAAGTGTTTACCCATTCTAGCCAATGTACTAAAAACTTTAAGTTGCGAATAAATTGGGGTCACATTTGCAGTTTCTTATCTGGCCAATATCTATCTATATCCTAAATTTGAGCCAATTCGATTAACGTTTATACTTTTACCCCTTGTGCACTATAACCCCATAGGGAATTTCATCTTAGAACTTCGAACTCAATTTGAAATCGTCTTTAAAAGATATCCTATGTTAAACGGGTTTCCGGACACGGCGCTACAGCACTACTCATCTCATATCATATGTCATTGAATCACTGTTCAATAACATGTGAAAATCACGTCAATTTTACATTATTAATTCCAATATTTTGCAATATGCATAATACCATATAGGAATAGCTATTCGCTTTTTATTCATTCAATTTTGCATAGTAAACATTTAATAAAATTAAAAATGCGATTTTTCAATGGTTTATGACTACATTTATTTTTACAAAAGAACAAGAATAAAACAATTTTGTAAGTACAAAAGTGTAATTAGAGAAATGGAAAAACAGAAAAAAGTTTAAACAATTAAAAATGCGATTTTTTCAATGGTTTATGACTACATTTATTTTTACAAAAGAACAAGAATAAAACAATTTTGTAAGTACAAAAGTGTAATTAGAGAAATGGAAAAACAGAAAAAAGTTTAAACATAAATGCTTTGGGGTATGTCGTTGTGTTGTATGAAAGGAATTTTATGATTTAACTGCTTCATTTAATTAACATGTACACCGTAAGCTTGACGAGATACGCAAGTTAGCCAAACAAGGTATCTTTAGCAGCGTGGTCTCACCATGTCAGCATCAGCTTCAGGGCCTATAGTACAAGAGTAGTCCGCAATAAAACGCATAAAATTACACCGCTCTGCCAATAATTTTTTTCCTATAAATTTCCATATCTCGTCTATTAATGAGACGTGAAACTCCTAAATAATATATTTTTAACTAGTTTGTAAAGCACGTTTCAACCATGTATATCACAAGTCTTTCCGTCATTTCTCATCCCGTTACTCTCCATTGTAAGTCACGATTATCATAATGTCGTTTAATTTTCTGAAGAATATGTGTACCCGACGCGACGTACCTCTAACCCGACTTGCAATCTTGCAGTGAAGGACAGTGTCAATGCGATGTTGTATTCTATAACAATTACTAATTTGAAAATTAAACTCGACGCTTTCTATCAGTGAATGTTACATTGTTGTGTACCCAAGTGATACAATAGACAACTCTTGTATTTGTGTATCATTCATCATTTCTTAAAATATATATAGGTGCAAAAACGTTGAGACATCATTGAAAAATTGAAATGGCTATTGAATTTTAGGCCCATTTTCCTTTATTCGTGGTTCCCGGTGGATTTTGTGTTTGTTGTGTTGAAGTGGGATGAATCTTTTGATGTTTTTGTATTATTAAACTAGACTCCCAACTTTATAGGTATACAGTGTATAAAGAAGTGTTTGTACGTTTACAAATCTCCAGCTTCGCTTTAGTAGAATAATATACTTTCACACATTTTGACTACTGGACAAATTAGACGAGGAAAGAAGCATAATACATAAAACCTAAAGCGTCGCGTATGTTGAAATTTAAGGCACGTGAACTAGGATGAAAACCAATTTCCAGAACAAAAACGCTGACCAAACGATTTTCTAGAAGTGCCACTTTTCATATAATAAGAAGAAAAGCGTCTGTAATAATAATGGCATCTGCTTGTTGTTCTTCCCTTCCCTGCTTTTGTTCTCTGCCTCTTTCTCCATTTTCCCGTGTGTCGTGCTAGATGCGGGTTCGGTCCACTGTCCATTTTCCATTATATCCGTTTCCCTTCTTACTTGTTTCCTGGGGTGAAAGCTGACACATTGTAAGTATCTTGAAGGTATTTCAGATTACATTTTTGTCCTTCTGCAGTAATAACGCTGGACAATGGACAATAAGTGCTGTACACAAGAGCAAAGTAATTTCCCATCTTTAAAAAAATCTGAGCTTGCTGTTTCCCTTAAGTATATTATCTTTTTGTGTAACGGAGAGAAACAGAGTGGCTTGCAAACTGTTCTTGATTGTGATGGGTGGGAAAAACGTGTTTCTCATCCCAGGCTGGATAATGGTGGACTTATTCATTTGAACAACTGATTGTTCTCAACCTTTCCCGTCCGTGTTCTCACTTTTTCATTCCTACCGATTTTACGGAGTAACGCAATATTGTTCCACTAAGACTGTCAACGTGTTTACATGCTATCTTGTTTTTATGTACTTTTCCTGTACGTTTAGAAGCTTATTGAGAATTCGAAAACAAATGCGTATCTCGTTTATTTCCAGTGGGAGTGCCAAAAATTAAACAATATACAGCTTTGCTGTTGTTGTCTAAAAATCATTTTGACTTCACGCTTTTATGTTATTACAGTAATAATTTAGGATTTTTTTATAGAATAATTGGATGCTCCAACGGTTGTCTTTTGAGACAATTATTAGCTTTTATTTAAGTAGTAGCACAGTATTTTATTCCACCAACTTTTCCCCCTTTCTCTTGTCAATTTTACAAAATTGCACTTGTGCGTATTGTTTAAAACGTACTCTATTTTTATTTTTACAAGAATTCTTATGACAGCACTTTCAGAGTTAATCGATACAATCTGAACAAATACTCCGAACGAATTTGTATAAAAGTTAGAGTGGATTGGATATACAGTTCAAGATCCTCCACCATTCGGTTATTGTGTTGCGTCACAAACATATTTCTTCTTTATAAATGACATATTGTTTGTTTAGTGTCAATATTATTCCTTATCCAATCTGGTTCATAAATTCTACCGAACAGTCAATTCAAACGCGACCCATGAATATTTCAGGCGCATGTTATAAATATCAGTGATTTACAATGGAGTTATTATAATTTGCACTAGAAGAGTTAGAAGTTCCAAATGTTCTTTTTGTTCATTTTCAAGAAATTGCTAATGTTTTCTTAAAGCTGCTGATCAGACTCTGTATAATCGCGGAAGCTTATTTTACTCCAATTCCATCATTACGATCGTCATCAAACTAAATCATGATTGCATTTAGGAACACTTACGTTAATACATTGTTAATTTAACATATAGAAACTCATAGGAGCTTACATATGTATCCATATCTATTAAAGAGTAGAAATACGTACTTACAAAGATGCTTATATTCATATTTTATAACAATATCACGTCAGTTTCGTCACTCTTTCCCCGCCGGTGTTGTCATTGTCATACTGTAGGCCAAAAAAACTTCTTCGTATAGCTGATTTCTTATTTTTCTTTGTGTAGTTCTCGATTCCTCACAAAAATCTTTTTCCCTTCTCCTCTGAGGTTTGAGTTTTTCTTTTTCTTCTATTTCTCTTACAATAATAATGGGTTGTTGTACTTATGTGCGTGGTGAATGCTTGCATGACTTTCCCTCTCATTGAGGGGAAGTGGAGAGCCTCTTCTGGTACACTTAGTGTGTCAAAACCGACGTGTTATGTTCTTTGGTTTGTTCGGTCGGTGGTCCCTGCTGGATGGTGTGCTGATTCCTTACCTTTTTTATATTACTCTCCATTCTCCACAGAACCCCAAAATCCATAACTCCATATTGTACTTTTCGTCATTCACTCATCATAACTTTGATATTCCTCAAGTCAGCAGCATCAGAAAATAGAAAAAAGTAGAGTAGAGTTTGGCATGACAGTGGTGGTGGTGATGATATAGTTTTTCCCATCGTTTCACAAACGTGTGCACACTTTTTCTCTCCTGTTTCCTTCTGCATGTATATGTATCCGTTTTTAACCCCAAGAAAACTCGGAAGAAGGAAAGAAAAAGTACAAAGAAGTGCCCTGCGGAGTTACCTTTTCGTTTGTGTCAGTGAAAGAAGTAAAAGTTTTGATCTCTCTACGTCCCCCTCTTCTTCTTCTTCTTTTCCCATCTCTCTTCCTCTCTGTCTCCCTCTGCAATGATCAGCAATCTCTGTATGTGCAGTGCAGTCAATAAGGCTGCGTGAGGTTGGCGGAGTGGTGCGGCTGGTCTTGTTCAAGTGTTTTTGGCTCTTGCTCTGTGTATGCTACTACGAAAACATTGGCATTTATAAACCACATTGTGCTCGGTGGACGAAAAGGACAGCCAGGAAAGAAAAAAATCAGAGTTTTTAGTACTTTTGTATATCTGTACGTCTGCAAACTGTGTAAAACACTATTTTGGATTTTAGGGTTTCCTTCCCTATGCTACTTCAACCACGATGCAATGAAGGAAAAGAGTTTTTTTGGAAAATAACAACAGAAGTGGAATAATATGTATGAAGTATCAGCAATCATATCTTTTTATTCATGTCTCACTAGACAGAAAAGAGTATTAGAATATGCAGATACTTTTTATCTGTTTTTTGCTCTCGGCAAGTAATTCTTTGACTCTAAGTAAGTGTCTGTACACGGACAACGAAGGTACGTTTTCTGTTTTCTATACAGATTCTCATATATGAAATGTGTTTTGCGTGTTATCATGAGAGCACAAAAGACACAAGAGGTCAGGAAAGTTTTGTGGTGAAATAACGTCAGTGACGGTGAATGATACAAAACATAATAAGAGAATTTTCGTGTGTGTGTGTAGTTTTGTTAGACACCGTCCTGGTTTAAATACCGGGTTGGATTGGAGGAATAAGCACATCGTATTTATGTATGAGTAAGTACACGTACGTGTCTTTTTTCTATTCTGTCAAGTCACTTCCTTTTTCTTGCGGAATGTGTGATGCGTACTTAACGAGGGGAAGGAACGGTTTGTATGTAAAAAGCAAGAACTTTTTCCCATTTTTCTCTCTGGCTACAGAAGAAGAAGTCTCACTTTTGAAGCCTTTAAGCTGAGCAACACTTCGTTTTTACATGCGTTTTGCTGCTGCTTGGTTGGATCAACGGTCTTGTGAACTTACCAACTTACGACCGTCGCCAGTAAACGTGTGTGTTGTGGGGAGCGCGGTAGTTTGCCGTTTTTACTGCATTGTTGTCAGTTATAATGTTAGAGTGGGAGAACCAAAATGGGGGAAAAGTTGTGCTGCTAAATAGCGCTAAAAAAAATAAACTTGAATGTTGGATACAGCGCGTATTCGTTTCATTTACATTAAGCTTGTAGGGACACATTTTGTTCGTTGCGGACGTCGTCGTCATCGTCAACGAGGTGGTTAAAGATGGTCTCACAGTGCAGCCTTTAATGTATTCAGATTACTAGCTACAGGGTAGATTTTCGTTTATGTTGATGGTGAGGTGAATTTTTAGTAGTGGGGGTTTTGCCAGTCATTCAATCCGTGTTTATAGGTAAAACGTAGAGTTTTCTACTTGAGGGTTGTCATAATATTTTTGAATCTTTGCATGTGGTGATGCGGAGGTTTTTAGGTATGTGACGGAATTTTGTTAGGGGCGTTATGCGTACTTTGACTTTTTGACGGATTCTCTTTCTATTATACCTATATGTGCTTACTGTATTGTAACACCGTGATTGACAGTAAAGAAAATTGTAATCGTTACGAATGGGGTGACGGACTTTAACAGAAAAGTAACAGCAACAATCCATTGGGCGTTTATTTTTAACTTCGGTTCGTAAAGAAAAAATAATAATACGTGTATGTATATCTACTTGTGCTGATATTTGTTTGTGCTTGTGAAGGAAACATGAGATTATACGAGTATGCAGTATACCATATTCTGCAGGAGTAGAATTTGTATTATTTTTGTAATACGTACAATAAAATATACGACGTTGAATGAACTTCCGTGTAATCCTGAATAGCTTTGCTATTGCGAGCCGTAAGTAAAGTAAGTATCAAGAATATCCGAGGAATAATCGTACTCCGTTGACAGTGAATCTATTTACCGAACATTTCAAGAAACTACGTTGTGCTCCTACTAACGCGGCATCATTATTATATAGAGGTGGTGTCTTTAAACGAATTTGCAATCAAGTGTTAATTGGTTAGCATACAGTGACAAAAACAACACCTGAAAGGTTCGACGGTGGAAGTGATGTGAACAATGTAACTTTTTTGGGCTCTGTGACTGTACCCAATACATTGTCCTTTCAAAAAGAAACGCTCATATAGTTTAGCTGCTGCAACAAGGAAGACACCTCTAGTAGTAGTACATATACGATTTACGGCATACAGGAAGAGGTTTTTTATACGGTGGGCTAATGGCTAATTGTAAATTGTCACTTCTTTGAATCTTTTCAAAATTTCAAGCAACGGTGATTATTTATTCATTCTTCAGAACAATTTCAAAGGTTGCTGAACATTTCCTAGTTAATAAAGTGTATATAAAGAGAAAATTAAATAAAATTGACTGAGAAAACTTTATGAGAGTTATGCCGTAACTACCTAGTTGATCTTTATAATAGGTATCAGACTTGACGTATGAGAAACCCACAACGGTTCCAAATATACCGGTACTTTTGTTCATGGTAAAAGTACCTAGCAATGCACAGCAGAACTTTCTTTCACTCAGACACTTTACTAGTTCATTGGTGTATCAAAATTGTAGACAGAACTTGATTCAATTTGCAAATTCTTCGTAACCTCATGTGATATTTCATAGATGTTGATTTGTAGATATATTGGAAAGCTAACAGCGTTTTCCTACAGCTAACTGAAAGAGGCAAGCTACTACCACTCTACCTTTTTGATAATACTTTTGAAATTCGGTACATGTACAAACATAATGTAGCTGTTACGTGCATGCCATTTTTAATATTTGCACCCTCAGGTGCAGTACAGACATTTTGATTGTTTTTTTTTGCTGTTTCCTGAACGAGTCCTCTGGAAAGAGAAATTTTTGTATCTGTATATAGTTAATCTACTACTTTTCTTTGTACATGTTGACTTTACTAGACCTTTCTTTTTTTCAAATTGGAAAGGAACGGCCCCAGTGTGACTACCTTGTTAGCTTAACATGACTATGACGTATATGATTGCATGATCCGATCTGAAACCCAATCTTCGCTTTACATTTACAAAAATTGCACGAAATCGTACAAAATCCTACAATTATTGTTTGTCATTTTTGTTACTTTCTCAAGGTACACTTTTATACCCTATATAGCCTATTGGAAAGGAATGATAAGGGGGACATGTATTTTGTATTATTTGGAGAAGATTAGAAGAATGCATGTTTTGGACACATTTAGATACAAACTACAAAGTTTGATGTTTGTGTTTCCTTCAGTAATAGTCCTGTCAAGTCAAAAGATCAGTCAACAGAAAATTGGATATAAAATGTATGCTTTTATTATGCTTTTCCCTTTCGCACTTTTTCCGGACATGTACAACTTTGTGTACACACTCAACACTGCACTGTTTGAACTTGCTTATATGAGGTAACAAACAGCATGTCAAGCTAGCCCATATATGTGTGTATACCATTGTGCACTTTGGTTGACAGCCAGGAGCAAAGTTGGTAGCGAAATCGGGGATGAAATAGAAAAGGAATGGGACACGACCACATCAGAATCGTGTTGATCGTTGCCTTCTTTTTTTCAACCTGTCTCATCGCTTCCTCTGGGAATGAAATGGAAATCATAAGATTTTCCGGGACTTACATGTTCACTCATTCGGAAAGGGTAGTGCAAGTGACTGAATCTATTACGGGATCAGAAAGAGTAGGAAAGGTTACAAAAGTGGCATCATTGCTTGAGAAGGAGAAAAGGAGAAGAGGCTCCAACAAGAGGAGGACAACTAAAGAATTTCAGATGAGGCAGAAAAGTGGCTCTGGTGAAGACGACATAGGAAAGAAGGAGCAAACTTTTATTTTGGCAGCAGCAGCAACATCAGCGATGATGACCCCAGAGACAACTACTGATCAACAAGATGTTTGTTGGTCCCGTGCTGATCCACATCAGAGTCATTTTATCGGCGGTGGTGGACAATGTAGAAATAGCAATCAAGAAAACAGTCAAGAATTTACTGCCACTTATTCTGATTCGGTCAACGGCAGCAATAGCAGCAGCGCCAGCAGGAGTTTTTTTCTTTGCCAAAAAGTTTCATTTCTACAACTAAATTTATCTGAATGGACAATTTCGAGAGGGACAAGAAGCGAAAGAGAGGTTGTCGCAGAGGAAAAGAAAGAACATCACCAACCATATCGTCACGAAAGACAAAACATTCCAGTGGATGACCACGATGATACTGATGTTGATGAGCGTCTATATAAACCAATTTTCTTCGTATATCCCCCACAACGACCTGCTCGTTTCAGAAGGAAAAAGAAAGAAGGAAGTGGTGATGATATAATGGATTATTACCAGCTAACATTTCACTTAGACTTGGGAAGTCGTGGCAGAGACTTCGGTAGGGATGGTTTTTCTTCAGAATATGATCCCAGGATCAGTGGAGGCTTTGATAGTTATGGGGAAGATGTTTCGTTTTATTTTCCTGGTAGGGCCAATTCTGACTTTAGATATGAAAACGAGAGCATTAACGGTGGTCGTGCGAGTGCGAGTACACAAAAAGGTGGTGGTAGTAGTGGGCAAGCTAACGCAAGCTGCCATTATGATGAATTATGCAGGACGTTGTTGCTCGACTATGGCTAGATAAATAAGTATTTTCTAGAAGTTATCGTACTGGAAAAGAATGCTCAGCAGATACACAATTTTGTAACTGTACTTTAAGTAACGGATAGATATAGCGGCAATAGTCATGAATTATTGCTAGTCGTTTTGTATCAGTTTATGAAAAATGCACTAAAAGTAAATTGATGATGTACCTGTATGACGTAATCACGTATACACATCCCACACATGTATATATTTTTTATGCAATAAAACTTTACACTTTTTACCTTTAGTGGTATAATCCATGAAATGGAGCTCCAAATGGTGGCATATTTGTCTTCTTGTTTCCCAGCTTAATGAAATGGGCCCGTCTAATAGAAGTTCCATCCGGCTATTTGTTCATTTGTTACTATAGTGAAATGTGGACAGACATTGGTAAAGATGATTGTAGCTTTTCGACTTAAAGAGAGCGTCTCCATGACAGTACGTTAACTAAACTGTCGACGGATTGCTCTCTTGAAGGATAATGCTAAGATATGTCTGTCCAACTTTCTCCCGTCAACGGCCATTTTTGGTTTTCTCATTTGCCATGTGTCTTCATAGTTCAACTGCTGATTATTAGACTCGCCGTCCACAACATGTAGGTCTTCATCTCCATTACGAAGAATTCATCCTAATTGGAATACTAATAGAAACCAAAATTATAGAACAAGTTAAACTCTCTTATGAGAAGTGAGAAGCACCATGATCCAACAGGGGAAATAAAGAAATCCATAAGTCGTGTTGTACGTAAACATGCATGCATAATTTCGTGAAAGTAGGTCTCGTTAGGTCCATTTAGACTTAAAACGGATATAATAATCACAAACAATTATAGTTTCTTTTTAATTATGCTACTATGCTCTAAAGTCAAATAAAAGTTCTTTTTAAGCGAAAATTACCTAGCTCTATATAGCTACCTTTTAACATATAGTTAAATTACGCTAGTAGTATAATGCATGTACGAAACTAAATATACACTTGGTACTTGGTACACACGAACTGAAGTTAACATTTATGAGGCAGCATCTTGTTAAGTGATAAGTTAGTTATTAGAACTGCACGAGAATGACTTTTTTCCTTCCACGTTTGGCGCTGCTTACATTCCCTAAGAAAAACTCCGTTTCTTTTCTGGATGAGTAGTACATCCTCCTAAAAGTAGATCCCATGGGTCACATTTCCCAAACTAAAGAAATAATCATATCTTTCCGTGGAAAAGCACTTGAAATCTTTCAAGTGGTGGATTGGGGAAAGTTGCTTTTAAACTGAGAATGACCCTCTAGTGAGAGCATGCCTTGATTAGGAAGATGTATATGCTCCACGCTGGACCACCGGTTTAATAAATGAATACACCTACACTAACACAAACTTCTTCGCTACAAATAAGGAAGTTGTTGTATATGTAACACGCACAGCTCAGCAAGCAAAAATATTCTTGTACAAATTTTTCCAACTTTTTTTCTTCTTGATTGCCTACTCGCTTTTCATAGAAAACACGAAAACA
The DNA here is from genome assembly GCA_027744055.1 of Callyntrura sp. NNG-2020. Classification (NCBI taxonomy): domain Eukaryota; kingdom Metazoa; phylum Arthropoda; class Collembola; order Entomobryomorpha; family Paronellidae; genus Callyntrura; species Callyntrura sp. NNG-2020. Next base: position 11,337 of record JAHZNE010000617.1, read on the forward strand.
GAAGAGAAAAAGTGGTACCTGTTTTGTGAAACATTTTTTTCTTCAGTTTTTGCAACGAGTGTAAACTTGTGCTTATAATAGTAATAAAAAACCAAAGTATGTAGTAAAAGAAGTAGCACATTAACCAAGGAATATTCCTGTCTGGTATTCATTTTTTTCTGTCATCGTGTAAATTTTTTACTTCGCCACTCTGTGCTGCTGTGCAGTTTCGTGAAACAAAACACTAATTTGTAGGTACAACTTATTCGGAAACTTCTTGCTGTGCTGCTATTTGTGAAGCTAGGTATGTATAAGAGTAAGACGAAAGAAACATGAAACTTGGTGTTGGTTCTCCTTCAAATGGTAAAGGTAAAGGAAGTGCGTGCTGACTCTTGATAATCTCGTGATGTGGAAATAGTTTTTAGCATACTCTCTCTCCCTTTAAATTCAATTAGTTCCTTCCTCTTCTCAGAGGAGAGAAAATAGGAGCAATTTTACTTGTGATTGATATCACAGGTAAATGAACGCCTCTTGTCTGGCCATCTTGTAAACTCTGTTCAAACACTGACGTGGTACTGGCGAAAACTCATCATCCTGAGAAACGTCTGAGTTTTGTTTTATTTCTTGCATGTACGGTAATAATTTTTCTTTTGCGATATGTCAAAACTCCCTGCCTATATATGATCGGTGGTCATAAAACAGAGGTAAATTTTTATTATTCTCCTACATAAACTGTAATGTTCTAGCAACTTGCCCTGCTGGCAGGCACATGCGTAGAGATGTTGGTATTACAGAGAAGATTTTAACTTATGAAAAGGAATTACTACAAAGATGATTGTCGAAGTAGACGTGAACATGTAAAGTGAAGTTATTATGCTGGGCGACAGACAAGCTAAAAGAAAGCTGGGGAAAAGGTGTGAAAATCTTTTAAAAGACAAAAATGTACATACAAGAGCGCATTTGGAGTTTAGTCAGTGGTGAGAAGTAGAAAAGGGTTAAACGTTTAACCAACATTTTTTAAAGATTAATATCCCGTTTTTAATAGTCATAATAAGAGTTTGTAATCTCAATATGGAGATTCTGACTATACCATGCCATACAGCACCACCGGTTGTGTTTGATTTTATGCCACGTACCTCAGTCTGCGGGAAGAAACAGCCTCTTCATGGCTGGATTGTAACAAAAGCGAATGTCTGTATAGCTAGTGTGTAGTGTGATGTAAATATAAACCAATGCATAGCGATAGCGAAGTCTTTAGGTTGAAATTATTATCTTAATATTTTATGCTACCACAATACAAAATGGAAAATTAGCAACATTCTTTCCTGAATTTTAACTCTGCATACAGCCAAGCAGTCAAGTACAAAGTACAATACAATAGAACAGCACACGTTCATCATCGTGTAATCCTAACAATCATTGTCTCGAGTCTCGGTGTCGTATATTTTGTAAGTATAAAGAGTGGCACTCTAAAATTAAAACAGTTTAATGAACTGTATATATACAAACCGTGTACTGGATTCAATGTGCCTGCCATCATATAAGAAGGCTTCATTTCTACAGATTTAAATCTACCTAGTTATAAAACTATATTTTCATTATTATATGTTAAGTATATAATGTTTGATATTGATGGTGTCGTATGCGACGGCTACCTGATTGAAAACACGGTATTTGGCTGTAAACATTTATACCATCTTTTGAAATCTGACGAAAATGTTTCCTCTGAAGGAGAAGATAAGTGAATGGGTATTATTATTACGTGTCAGATAAAATGCTGTGGATGAGATTCGTTGTAAAACCTACTGCCATATATAATGTATAAAGAGTCTATCGGAGCTACGGTGGCAAAGTTGGTGTAAGGTGATTTTTGTGGCAACTAGCTTTTCTATCATTACTGCGCAGAGTAGTCGTTTCAGCGTTTTATTACCACTCTGCTAAATGAAATGATAAATAGGTAAATAGTGGTGGTGGCAGTTAGGGTATCTATAATGAGACGGTATGTAACGCTAAATAATTTCGTAGTCGAAAGCTTACCTGTATTTTCTGTTCCTTGTTGTATCGTTGTTTCTTCACTGCGACTCGGCTCGAAGAAGGAAAATAATTTAAGAGCAAATTTGTATATGCAAAGTAACAAATTGACACTGGCACACACTGTTTTAGCACTCGTCGACTCAACGATTTAGTCCTTTTTTCAGTCCGATCAAGTGTGACGAACTGGATATTTTTATGTACTTCGTGCGAATGGAAACAATGCATAATAATAAACGAGAAGTTTGTGAAACAAAACTGTGCTACTGACGTCGCATAAAATTCGAAGAAAACTTTGAATGCGAACCAATAATTTCAATGAACACGAGTTGAGCAACGCTGTGAAAAGAAGGAATTTGCCTCGTATTCCCCCGGTGTTGTCGTATTGACTTATTGAGTGCAGAGTGAACTCAAATGACTAGCTTTTGACTGTCGAACAAACCACTCGTCTGATTGTGAATTAATGTTTGGTATGACCTGACAGCGACGTAGGAGTTTATATACCTGGTGGTGAAAGAAAAAGATCATCACGTGCCGTTGCATTTATCATCTTCATGATGAATTACCGACCGCTGATGCTCTTCAATGCATATATGCGTGCATATGAGTGTTTCTGTACTAATATGCGTATTTGTTAATGATCGTCATCTATATTCCGTTTAGTTCGGTACCACGACGAAGGAACGAAAGTTCTTCCACACATTATTTCGAAGGTTCAATCCAAGCTTAGGCATACTACAAACGGAACAACACGAGAGAGAGAGAGCGAGAAATTTAACGAAAAACGTGTAATAATCATAACATCATCATCGACATCATCCGCAGCAACACAATGCAATGACAACAATACCAACCAACTTTTAGTCTTTAAGAAGTCATTTGGTATTGTTACATATTATCCTTCGTGGCAGTAATATTATAAGTAAACATATGATGACTCTGAGTGGTGAAGGAGGTTTTACCTGAATCCATTTATGAATGACAGTTCTATTGAATGTGTATGTACGTTTATTTTGTGCACTCACAGACATTAATCCATGATGCAAACATTTTACTTTTACGAAACCATCCTATTACTCGTAGGTCTCCCTGTGCTGGTGGCGGTAGGGTGGTGGTGGAGCGCGCAATACTTACTTGTTAGTCAATCTTATAGCTATCTTCAGTTCATCTCTTCACATCATTTCATACTTTTTCTAATGCGGTAATGGAACATTAGGTAGAGTTTTATGTGAAAAAGAAGGGAAGTAAAAATGATTTCGTGGAAGGCTGAAAAACATTTGACTGCTGTAAGACGTGGTCGTCTACATGTGTTTAGTGCTTTCAAGTAGGTGGATGGAAAGTAACATGCTCACACGAAATGAGAAAACCAGGGCTCATATCATATAGTTATTGTGGTGGTGATGGTAGTAGTGGTACAGTAAGAAAATCAGAGTTTCTCTTTAAAACGAAAAGGTAAAATAGTTGCATATATAATATGTTCATGTTCAGTTCAAGATGTAATGTACGTACCTATATGGGTTGTAAGGATTGTGGTATAGAGCGTTTAACGTCCGTGTAGTAGAAGCTAGAAGACTTCCTTTACCGTCATTGTCATGCTTTATCCAGTCATTTTCCTGCACACCTGCCAGAACATTAGAATGGAAATGTGAAAAAGGCTTATTAGCTTCCTCTAGGTACGTAATGATGGTCATTTCTATTCGCACTAATTACTGTCGTCGTGGCCGTTTGGTAAAAGTTGAGTAATGAATTTTGTCATTAGCATATAACATGGTTAAATTTAGTTTGCTCTTAAATAGCTTAAATTATTCACGTTCATCAAAGTGAAGTTCATAAGTCCAGGTAAAATTTTCAATATTCGTCGACAACACATACCCATCTACGTATATTATTATCTATCTCATCGTTTTCCGCTAGAGATTATGACTGTACTGTAGGACCGGGAGCGTCCATCACTATAATATCCTGAATTCATGAGATCCACACCTCTCTAGCAATAAGTAGAATGTCAAGATGACTCGTATATTGTTGCATCATGCAAATTAACCTTTTGTTTCTCCTTGATTTAGACGAAACAATTGAATGTGCGATTAGTTGGGAAATGTATTTCTTTCCGACTTTTTTACTACATTTATTTGATGGATTCATGGTTCTGATTTTCCTATTATTGGAATAATGGAAAGTTTTAATCATAATTATTTTTGCCTCTCACGCATTAGCATTTTCCAAAGAAATTTTATTTTTACGAGTGTCATTGCCGTATATTATTCGAAAATTTTCTTCCGCGAAATAAAAATAAATTGTTCTAATTTTAATAGATTATTATCATCAATAGTGGTAAGTGTAACAATGCGTACTACTTAATGTTTGAACTATTATCAATTGAAAAATGTAAGCTTGCCAGCTGTGAATATCTTAATGTGGTTTCTAATTGAACTTGGCACAAATTCTAAAAGGCAATTAATACGTAATTATAGACCAGTTATAATGAGGTTATATCAAGACGATTTCGTCATTTCTCTTTGTCAACAGGTAGGGTAATAATGTTGTTCGAGACTGTAGCTTTGAAAGTAGACAGACAAAAACGAGATATAATGGGGACATGTGAGAAATCCCTAAAATTATTATTTTGTTAGTTTCTCCCAAGAGTTTCGGTCGGTACTCTTGGAGTAGGTTGGCTACGTTTAGAATTCCGTTCGTTGTTAATAACCTCTTGGCGCCACAAATTGTTGACTGTTTTACTTCGTGGAAATGTTAGGTACTTTAGCGTCGCAGCGAATAGACGCGGTTTCAGCTTCTTAAAATAAGAACCCCTTGCATTTCAATAAGCAGAAAAGCTAAATCTTTTATGAAAGGGAGTTTTGAAGAATGCAATGCACATTGCAAAGGTAAAAATAACAATTAGTCAAATGAAAGTTATTGTAATTATCATACAAAGTGGCACATTTTTGGATGATCATGACAATTTGCTTGCAAACGACCCTACTTCTACCTTTTCTTCCTCTTCTTCTCTTCGTATTTTAAATTTAAGGTTTCTTCCGTATAAAAATATTCAGTTACAACCGCCTAAAATTGTGTATCGTACCACTGGTACCAGCAGTGACTGCGTGCGGAGGTATAAACGATGAGAAATATGAAAATGTACGTTACAACAGGTTACGTACATACATGATGCGAATTATGTACTGCGAGGAGCTGAAAGGTGCATTCAACGTAGATCCTCTGGTTTGTAAATATTTTTTATAAACATTGTTTTCCATTATTGATCGAGAGCCAGGTATTTGCGGCTTCCGTTCTCAAGTAAAACCAGGTAGAAAACACAACTTGGATAACTGTAAGCTCAAGATAACGCTGGTACAAGGTAGATAGTCCTAAAATATCTTTCTCTGGTGATCACAGACATGCCTCGCCTCGTAACTCCCATTTACCAGTTTGTGGTGAGCAATTTATTTAAACTAAATTGTTTCTAGAATCGTAAAGAAACTGTCTGCCTGCACACATATTATCTATGCCTTAGTTCGTCCGAACGCGCAACCTATCTCTCTGCCTACAGTTTTCTGCCTGCCTACTTTGTGTTTGAACTCTCGAAAGTGATGTATATGTACAAGGGTGTAAGACTGAAATTGGGCGATTATATTTGCAAACACATTTCATTTACTGCTTAAGACATGGTTTCGTTGCGCTGTGTGGTGTGCTTTGGTAGTTTTTTTTGTCATATACCGAGAATAAATTTCTAGAGTAAAATACCTCGTGTTGGACAAGAAGAGAGAATATTGAAATGAAAAGTTAGAAACAAAACTTCATTTGCATATTCGCATTTACATGATATTCTGTATGCACCATCGTTTCTTTGCTTACGGAAAGGTAATAATAATGATCATAGTTTTATAGCCTCTCAGGAAATATAGAAAACCACACGAGGTAGAAAGGAAAACTGGGTAGTGTACTTGTACGGTAATGCAACACAATAGTTTTGTTGACAAAATAGTTAAAAATAAGAGGATGTAGATTGGCATTGGTATTGATAGTCAAGAAAAAGGGTTTAACCGGCTATTGCAACTTCACAGATTAGATTATACAGGTATATTTACAAATCAAAGCATAATTATAACACACAAACGTAATATTGTTGATAAGAAATCGTTCACTGGAACGTACTTTTGCCGTTGGCGTTGAAGTGGATAAGAGATTTCGTTGGACCGGGACGTTGGGCGTGACTGCAACTTTGATATATGGGTGCAAGGGGTTGAAAACCATGTATTTTTAAGTTACGGTTTAGACTATTTGAAATTATTGATAATGACGGAAATGCATATTGGCATAAAACTCATTGCAAATTTGGTATGCATTGTTAGTCTTGTTTGGTCGTTTCGTTAGTGAGAAAGGAGTAATTCAGCTCAGCTGCATGACGAGCTTTCACTAATTCCAAGAAGTCTACGCAGCATACAATGGTTTGGCATTAATTACTTATGACACAATGCAGGGACGTTTTCCGAAATTCCATGAACCGTATTTCATTACAAAGTCCGAGGAGAAAATCAAATGATTGCTGAATAAATAATTCAGTTTTATGACGCATCCTAATTATTTTTATCTATATTTTCCAGCTTTGAATAACTAATTAGGTACAGGTACTGTTTGAGACTTGTGCTGCTGAAGCGAAAACGAAAGGAAGGTGAAAATCACTTGTGAATTAAAGAGACGCAACTAGGAGGCTGGTGTAATGGCGTAAGCAATCTACTATTAAGTTTATACATAATCGTTACGCGCATTGGAAAGACTTATCAACAGTTTGAATGTCAAAAATAAAAAATCTTGTTTACCAGGAACTTGCAAATAACTGTTGGAGCCGTTGTTTGTGTTGAAGCGGAAATTCGGGGAGAAGTGAAAATTGGGACAAAAACTATAGTACATCCGTGCGCCAGAATCTTAGCTACCAACGGACCAATCATCATCGGAGATGCTAACATAATTGAAGAACTGGCTACTGTAGAAAACAAGTATTATAAATACAATAAATTGTGTGAATTGTGTATATACATTTATATATTTTATAGGAAGACATAAAACAGATATTAACACAATGCAATGTATCAACACGATGTAGGTCCACCGAACCGATGTATATTGGAAATAACAACGTTTTTGAAGTTGGTTCAATAGTGAGGGCAAAGTCGGTTGGCGACCACAATATTTTTGAAACGAAATGTAATTGTCCATTAGAAATCATTAAATAATGAATGCTTGTGCAAGTCTTCTAAACCGTTGTAAGCAATCGGCTCCTTCAATTTAGGTACGGTTGGTGAGAATGTTTCCGTCGGGAACGGGTGTGTATTTGGCGCTGGAACCCATGTAACACCCTGTCAGACCGTTCCTGATAATTCAGTGTTTTATGGAGAACCCTTAAAGCATAGATTGGCTGGTGAAAGACCATCGGTATGCAGTAATTAAATATAATACGTGTTTATTGATATTTTGTGATAGTTTCCGATATTTTAACCATTATTTTATTTTATTTATTTCTACCTTACAGGCGCAGACCCTGCAGATAGATTTCCTCAGTAGAATATTGCCCAACTACCATAATATAATTAATCCTACAATAAAGCGAGAATTGCCTGTTGAGAAAGCATGAAAATTGCCTTAAAACCTTTGTGTATATATCATATATATTATTTGTATTAAAACA
>JAHZNE010000618.1:0-47257 GCA_027744055.1 Callyntrura sp. NNG-2020
AAAATACATACACAACAAAAGATATTAATCCGTTTTACAAGTCGTGAAAGAACGATTAAAACAAATCATTCTCTAGCCTTTTATTAAAATGGCACTTAACAATCTTGAAAAGCCCATGTATTAACCATCTGTGACTGTGACTGTGGTACTTGTGAATACAAATGTGATAAAGCAACACCGTTCCTCCAGTAAAGGGAAAGGGTGACCAAAAAACCAACTCCATCGTCATATCATGCAATTGTATTATCTCGGTTTCTGCCACACACGGTCAACGATCATGATCATTGACCAAACTGATATTCCCGATAATCTTACTTTTACTTTAAACGGAGACTCATTTTGATAGCGTAACACCGCCGCCGCAAAAACACAGGCAAACTAGATTGCCTGAAATCAATGAGATCGCATGACCTGCCTCCCAACGCGCATTTGATTGAAGAACACGGAAAGTAGTAGTGATCTTATTACAGCAGCAGTGACTCTTCTCTCCAGAGTGGTTTATTCTTCCCCTCTTGCACGAAAACAGCGTTCTCTGATCTTTAGCCGTCGTCGTGTCATGCAGCAGTGTCAATATTACGCTTGGAGAAATACAGACAGCAACTGTTGTTAAATAAAGATTCAAAGCGCGCAGCTATCATCCAGAGTAAATTAACGCTTGCATGCGTGTGTAATGTATTAGCGGTCGTCGTGTAGAAGACCGGCTGGATTGACTGGACTCTTACAAAAACATTTTTATAATGGAGGCTTCTTGGCTTGTTTATCTTAATCAACCAGACTGTATTTGAATATTGGTAAACTAGGACTGATTTTCTCTTTTGTATATCTTATACCAATGTGTGTGTATGTAAAACGTAACGTAGATTAAGGATTAATGAAAGTGACTCCTTGCCTGAATGCCTGCATAGAAAACAAAATGTATTCTTCCATTTAAATATCCAGTCAAATTCTTTGATGCTGCTAGCGGTAGCCCAAAAGCGCCTTTTGTACTTTTATTCTTGTTAAACAGTCCGTCATGATTAAAAAGGAAAGACTTTAACTGCGTGTACTTTTGACGGTTTCTCCGACCCGGCTACCGCTTTCCGACAAACATGGCGTTGGTCGCGGTGTTAGCAGTACACTGTACTTACTAAACCGACATCTGAGATAATCTTTTCACGAGTCAATAATTATTTTTATTTGGTTACCCAAGAAAATTGAACCCTCTTTCACTCCGTAACTTTTCCGTGTTTCTCCTGTACCGCTGGAAATTACCTCGGAATTTGATTATCGTCCTGTATTCCTACGTGCATAGCACGCATCTTGGAAATCAAAGTTTATTCCTCCGGTAAGCAATGGTGGGTTCACAACGGTCCCTAGCCTTCGTCAATCTTTCATGAAAACATACTCGTAACTACAACACTTTTTCTTATGCACTACCAACTATTAAACATATTCATGGCGATCCCACCACTACCTTGCATGCAGTAGTGGTGTAGCTGCGACATGGAGAAAAATATATTGTTGTGTCTAGCCCCGCGCCTTTGCTTGCATTATTCTCTGATTTTTAGTGCAGTTTGCCTGACCTCATGTGTAAATTACTGACTCACACTCTCGCACACACAGAGACGTGCTGCTGCGTGAGCCATGATCAATTTTTAATTTTGTTACTAGCCGCCTTCACCCCTGCTACTTTTGTCTGCTAAACTTTGTTTCGTTTCCTATTATTCCCTATGATTTCTTTGAAACCGAGCAGGAGCATACAAAGAACAATCTATGAATACAGTATACATATATTTACATTATTTCCTTAAGAAGTGAGTAGTTTGTCTATGCGAGTGATGTTATTTGCGTGCGAGGCTCAAGATATTATGCATGTGTGCTATCAGTTCAATTTTTACTCGTATGCTAACATTGACGGAATGATATGAAACGAAGCCGGCAACTCTCCACTGATTGCACTATTTCGAGGAACTCCGCGTACATAATAAATTACATCATGAATGACTTCTTGTAACACACCACACACTAGATTGTGCTTTAAACCACGACGTTTCGTCCGGTGGTGGTATTTGTGTATTTTTACTGCATGGTCGATAATCTAATATTCATGATGAAATGGCAAGTTTTCAAAGAATAGAGTGAATCGGACGCATAACTTGATTAGTAGTAGAGGCGCTGTAAAAGTATCTCTGTTAAACTGACAGGTAAAAAAGCAAAAGTGTATTTTGTATTTTTATTTTTAGTGTCAGCTGCCTATGCACGACCGGTAGCATGCAGGCAAATAAATATGATGTGTTAGCCAGACACAATGTTTTCTGTGATAGCACCACCATAATGAAGTGAAATGCATGCGGTGGTGGTAACCCAATAAATTCTCGAATGTTTCAAGAACACAAATGCTCCTCTTTCCCTGAGAAAGACACCGAGTGAGAGGAGAAGAAAAAAAGAATCTAGCATTTCCATTTCAATTTACTCTATTTCGGTGTCCAGCTGTGCCTGCCTGTCTTGACATGTGTGTTTTTCTAGTTTATTGGTACGGTTTCAATTGTTTCATAATCACACGGTCAGATTTGAGAGTAAATTAAATTAGATAATTCCCTCGGTGTAAATTCGAACCAGGGCTAATAAACTGCATAATAAGATGGTGTAAATTGCCGTATCTTGTTTGTGAGTAGCCAGCTAGCTACTTCATGTGTGTAAAGTCTAGAGACGAGAATGTATACCTCAAAAAAATTTGCAATGGACAATGCCCCGGCCGGCACGATGTAAGTAATTTGCATCATCATCTTGTTACAAAAACAACAACGAGAAGAGAGAGAGCGAGGAGAGAGAGATAGCTAAGAAAACTCCATTTAAAGTCAACTAAAAACCAATACCACCATCAAAGTTGAGATTTGTTTGACATGTTTATGTGCTTATACTCTTTCTGGAATGTACAGCAAATGCAAATTGATAATAATATTATGTCACATATCTGGGAGTGCTTAATGTGTCTTCAGATACACACTTGTAGTGTGTAATAATGCCTGTTCACTTGCCACGCATTAAGAGAACCCAGCAGAAACTGTGTGGTGGAGTTGCAATAAAAAAATGTGATGTATATCAAGAACAAGTATTACATTACCTACACATATTTATTTATTTTTACCTATTGAGTAAATCTGAATACATTTTTGGACTTGACTTTGACTTCTGCTGGTGTGTGTGTGACGTGATATATGTTGCTTTTTTCATGACATTGCAACGCAAAACTGCATATTATATTATCTTGCTGCTCCTGTTACTACTGCCACTACCAACCGCCATTATGTGATCATAAAGTAAATTAAATGTTTTTTATACAAACACTCCAAGTGTAAGTAAAAGCAAAGTCATCATCAACATATCAGTTCACCAAGTAACCTCACCACCATCCACTACCAACATTATTCAAGCACATTGGCAGTCACTTTATAAGGAAAAAATAGAATCACAGAGATGAAATGACAGAGAGAGAGGGAAAGAGAAAAAAAGAAAAGAGATCAGCAGCAAGAACATTTTTATTCGTCCTAGTCAGTACTTTTGAAAAGGAATGTGTTTGTAGTGTGTACAATAATAACCATAATGATAATAATAATAATAATAAATGTATCTTCATCTCCTTTCCATCATTTTTCTTGAACCTTCACTTTGTGCACTACTGCCACGAATGGTAAAAAAGTAAGGTAGCGGAAAGGGAAGGCAACTAGTTGGTAGTTATTACTAGGAATAGCACTTAACGTAATATGATGCTTAAATTAGGAAATATACGTTTTGTACGTTTTTGTTTGTAACTCAACAAAAACTCATATCACCACCACCGCCACCACAGAAAATACATTGTGCTAACATATTCTTGCACCAGGGGATACATATGGACATTGAAAAAAATACTTGCATATTGGAATACATTCGAATACAAATACAATATTTGAGATAATATCGTTCTTATGACCATAGTAGTAGCGCTAGTGGTGGTGGTGGTGGTGCATGAACCTTTCAGTTTTTGGTACTTGCCTAGGAAAATGCATTATTGTTGTACTTTTTTTTGTATGGGACTTTTTGTATCTATTATAGTTAAATGCTGTCATCCAGAAGAGGTTCTCATAAAGTTGAATACAATGTTGCTTGTTGCACGGATGCCTGTGTATCGGAACATATTAGGCACGACATTGTTGCATATAGGAGGGGTATATAGCATATTATCCATGAACTTTGGTGTGATATGTTGTTGTCTCTCTATATGATACTCTTACTGCGGTGGTGGTGGTGACGACGGTAGCAAGATATCCATATCCCAACTCTCAACTATCCCATCCTGAACGAATGGATGTTATTCAAGAAGAAACAAGGAATCCAGTGTGAAAAAAGGGAAAAGAGAAGAGTTTGATATTACAATATATGTTACCCTGTTCATGTTTTAAACAAGTAAGTAAAACGTACCCCTCTGTTTCTCTTCTCTCTCTTCTCTTGCCATCCTACTAATACTTAAATACATGTAAGGTTCCCTATTCACCACCACCATGTCATATATAATAGACCATCACGAATGCATGTGTGTAGGGGGATAAGTTAGAAAAGAGTCTCGAGCAAAAAAGATTATACAAGGTATGTATATAGTTATTGGGTTGAACGAGGATTCTCGTCCACACTCCATCCCCGTCAGCGCGTTTGTAAAGACGGAAAAATTTTAAGGTGTACGAACAAACGCAACGTAGATTTGTACTTGGATACATGGTAAATGCAAGCCGCATTACAGTTGAATGCTTGTGAATACAACAAACGAAAGAAACCAACCCCTCGTTTAGAAAAGAAGAGAGTACACAGTTACTGGCAACCCAAGAGCAACTTTGCTGCATTCTTTTCTTGAACATCAAAAGAATTCATTTTTCTCTATACACTTACGACTTACACAAACCAGCAAGTTGAAGTTTTGTTGATGGTCTTTACCACAACTCCAGTCAGTTTACTCGCAGACCTTGTCGGTATCAGTCAGAGGGTGATACAACCTCTGTGTTTGCGTGAACAAGAAAATTCAAGATAAAACAAGAATTGTACAAGAGTGCACTACTACGGTGTCGATTTGATGCTGAAGCAAACTACTTATTTACTCACAGAGAGATCGTCTTCTTTTGGGATACTTTATTTGTTTGACGTTCAGTCGTTAATCGGTGGGTAATATCGTAAAGTGGAGAAGAATAAAAATAACTCTCTTTTTACTCGTTTTTCTTCACGCAGAGCAAAAACTTTTTTCTTTTTGAGTTGTTGTACGTCCGTAGTACGATCGTCCTGTTTTGCGTGTGAAATGACTATTATTAAAATGACAGGAGTAGCAGCAGCAAAGTCGTTTTTGTTTGTTTGTTAAGTGATACACACACAACGACCAACCACATTTAAACCCCGTCAGTTCACCGTCATCAAAGAATATCCTTTCATTATCGACGTTGTGAAGTTCAAGTACATATAGTAATATCACGTTGTTATCTGTTATTACCACTCACGCATTAATGGCATTTAAAAATAAGGAAATTCTTGAAAAGACTCTTTTTTATATCTAGTGCGTGACGACTTGTCACTTGTGTGTGTGTGCAGTATATTCCACACTTTACTAAACAAAATTATAACAAAACTCCGGACAACGTCAAAAATGTTGTGCATGAGAAATAGTAAAGTTATCAAACGGTTTCACTTGCTTTGCGCCTGATGAGAAAATATTTCTTCGAAGAAAAAACAACAGAACAGTTTTTGAGTGAGATAAGCTCACTCTCCGAGCATCTCCCCGCCTCCGCCTGTCAGAAAAGTTAAAAAAGGTAACAATTTTCTTCATTTGTTTGTATACTCTTTTTATTTAAAAATTATGTATTCATTGCTTTATTCTCTCAATCTCACTTTAATTTTTCATGATGAATGTGAGCAATCATCATCTCTTCATACCCGTCATGTTATAAGCAGTAAAGCAAATAAATGGGCTTAAAACAAAAGAGAACCAGTTTTTTCCTTAAAACGATCAGAATATTTCTTTTTTTCTGCTGCTCCTGAAGGGCAAAATAGATAGATAAAATAGTACAAATAGAAAACCCGAGTATGTATATAGCATGTGTTGTTATATAACGTTTTATCTTTTTTTGTGTAGAAACTGGGAAAGATACGCATGTTTCTGTAATCCTGACATCAAACACAACAGAAAGAAGGACTGGAAAGTCTTATCAAAGATGAACTTAAAAATAGTTGTATAGCTTGACAACTAGCAATAATCGTGGGAAGGGATTTTTTTCGTGTGTGAAGTAAATTTAAGACGAAAAAAATATGGATAACTACTTTATCATCGTCCTTTGCCTTGTCATTGGGACGTTATCGGCACAAGGTGACAGCTACCGAACAGATTTTATCCCATCTTCGGTACCACTAACTGGAGCAGTGAGACAATCACCAGCTCATGTAATCCAACAGCAACAACAAGGATGTGTGTGGTCAACCGTAGAGAACAATAATAGCAATGGTAACAAAAATGGAAGCACCACCATCTACCCTCCATTCTTGCAGCAACGTCCTTCCTTTGCGCTGGACTGTCATGTTCGCACACTGAATGATGATTTTTGGTCCAATTACACCTTCACCCGGGACCAACTAGAGTCGACAACTCGGCTCAACGTAAAATGTAATGACAAACTGTTTTTTGAAAGTGATCTGGAACAGAATCAACGTTACTTTAGCCTACGGAATCTTAAAGAGGTCTCCTTCCAATCGTGCAAAATTCGCAAAATAACAGCTCGAATTTTCTCGAATTGGGGTTCTCTGAGAAGCCTCGCCATTTCCAGTCTAAATGGCGAATGGTCTTCTACTGTCAAGGGTCAAATGGAGATTGAGTCGGGAGCATTTGAAGGGTTATCTTCAATTACGAATCTTCAACTGTCTCAAAATAATATTTGGGCTTTCCAAGACAGAAATGTGTTTTGCCCACTTCGGACATCCCTAAATAAATTCAACATCAGTAGAAATCGTTTGAGCGACTTGGATGAGCTTGGTTTTGGAACTTGTATGATGACACGTGTTCAGACACTCGACATTTCGCACAATTCCTTGCGTAGAATCCATGCCATCACCAAACTGCCGAATCTGTCTATCTTGTTGTTGCAACATAACATGATTTACGAGATCGATGAAAATGCTTTCCAAAACTTGCCCCAACTTCGCAAGATTGACCTGTCATCAAATAAGCTCGTCGCCCTTGCTCCTACCCTCTTCAAATCAAACCCTGAACTACGGGAATTGACCATTTCCAACAACAATCTAGGAGTTTTGTCCCCCGTCGTTTTCAACAGCCTTACCCGCCTGCTACATTTAGATTTATCCAACAATAATCTTGGGTTTATCAACCCATTGACGTTCCAATCACTAAAAACGCTCAAAACTCTCCTATTAAATTCCAATAAGGTCACACTGATCGACTCTCGGCTGTTTTCTCAGCTCAGCAGCCTTAGAACATTGACCCTCGATTCCAATGAGATAAATGAAATTGATCACGACTCTTTGAAGAACTGCCCCTTGGAAGACATTGGACTTTCCAATAACAAGTTGAAGACGCTCCCGTACTTGCCACCATCACTTGTTACGGCCGATCTTGGGGAAAATTTATTGGAAAATATTACTTTCTCTGGGCCAATGCATCATCTTTATGGTCTTCGTATTGTTGGCAACATGATCAGCGAACTGGATCCCCAGTTATGTCAAAACAACATGAGGAACCTTCGTGTATTAAACCTGTCAAAAAATCGCATAAAAAGTATTCCAATGACCTGCCCCAATCTTCGTGCTCTCCGACTCGATGAAAATTTGCTGGAAGAACTACCAAACACTCTGGGAAAGCAATTTGAGAACTTGCTGTGGCTCAACGTGTCTACAAATAGGCTCCAATGGGCTTTCTACAAACTCTTACCTCCTTCGGTGGAATGGCTAGATCTCAGTTACAACAACCTGTCCGTTTTCGCTAGTACAGTTGACACGGAAAATGACACGATTCCTTCCTCCCTTCGTGTCGTTGACCTTTCCTTCAACAAATTGGAACAGTTAGACTTTATCATACCGCCAACCCTAGAAATTTTACGGGTAAACAATAACCTCTTACGTAATGTTTCTCCGTACACGTTTTCTCGCTCAACAAATCTCCGTCGTGTCGACTTAAAATCGAACAAACTGGAAAGCTTACCCCTGACAGCACTTCGTATTCCCCCAGTTCATTCAAGCAAACCCCTCCCCGAGTTTTATCTTGCCGGTAACAACTTTTCCTGCGACTGTTCCATGGAGTGGCTCACCAGAGTCAATCAACTTGCGGTACTTCGTCAACATCCAAAAATTGCTGACATTGATGCTGTCGCGTGCCGTCCCCCCAGATCTCCAAATCACCTCGTTCCCGTATTAGATGTGCGACCAAGAGAGTTTCTCTGCCCTTACACAGAACATTGTAACGCTGAGTGTCATTGTTGCGACTATGAGTATTGTGACTGTGCTTACAAATGTGATACGGCAAATGGCTGTTTATGTCTTCGGGATCAATCATGGAGTTCGATAATATTGGTGTGCCAATCAAACCTTACACAAATCCCATCTAATATACCCATAGATGTGACAGAGTTATACCTTGATGGCAACGACTTGCCCGTGCTGAATGACCACATTTTTCTCGCGAGAAGAAATCTTCGTTCTCTGTTCCTCAATGGAAGTCATGTCCAAACAATAAAAAACAAGACGTTCAGCTCTTTGAAGTCCCTAGAATATTTGCAACTGTCATCAAACGAAATTGAAGAGATTGCTGGGTTTGAATTTGAACAATTACACAATATAATTGAAATCCATTTAAATGACAATCGGATAAGATTTATAGCAAAAGACAGTTTTACACGGAACCCACTTCTACGCGTATTAAACTTAGCGGGTAATTTACTTTCTAATTTCCACGTATGGGAACAACTTGGCGGCATAAATTTGAACAGTATTTCCCTTGCCGATAACCTCTGGACTTGTGATTGTGAGTTTGTCGTACCATTCCGTACTTGGCTCGCTGCCAAAACAAACGTGGTTCGAGATTTTACGCAGATCAAGTGTTATTCTCCGGCTACGGTAGGAAGTAATGGCACAGATCATTTTTATATGCAAAAGGACCAACTTGAACCTCAACTCATTGTCAACATGTGTGACGATAACAAGGAGCTCAATTTCAATTTTAATCCTAACCTGAACAATGACAACATGCCTGCCTTGCTGGATGACAGTGACTTGCTGAACAGTAATCATATATCTGCTGAAAAGGTTGCCTCACCCTCAAACGACATGAACATGTTGATGGGAGCAGTTAATGACGGGAATGGTAATAATTTTAATAACAACCCTTACCGCAACAATTATCCCTCAATTAATGACATCCCTTCCGCCGAGGAGAACAAGAGTGAGTTGTGGACCATTTTTACCAGCGTTTTGATCACTCTCATCATCGTACTCTTCGTCATTGCTTTCCTCGTTTTTCGCAAAAGTTTACTTCCCTTTTGGCTGTATTCCTGGTTACCCCTTGGCTTCTGTGGTGGTAGTGCGGCGGCTGCGGATGATGAAGCAGGTGAATCCTCCATCTCATCTTTATTTAGCTGCTGCTGTGTTGGATCGGGAGGGGGCAAGAAATCGAGATCAAAACGGGGAATGGACGACTCTGAAAAATTATTTGACGCTTACTTTTTGTACAGTCAAAAAGATGCAGAATTAATGGAAAAGTTTACCCTACAACTGGAAGGCGGGGGTGGGCCATATCGATTGTGCCTACATTATAGGGACTTGTGCCTACTAAACGAAGAGATGGTAGATACTGCTGCCAAAGCCAGTAAACGAGTCGTGCTTGTTGTTTCGAACAATTTTCTGAATGGGGAATTCAGATCTTGTCTTCATTCTGTGATTCAACAACACAGCAAAAAAATTGTTATCATTAAAGTACCCCCCGTGAGTGACCAAAGTGTTTCCAGCATTTGCAATATTTCTTCCGACTCTCCAGTGACCACGAAACTGGAGTGGGGCGATAAAAACTTTTGGTCCAAGCTGAAATTGATTCTGCCCACTCCTACAATTTCTCTCAGTGTCAACTCGACTGGGACGATAAGTAGTACAGATTCCTCCGGGAATTTCAACATGACACCCAACTATCATCTTCACCATAACAATATGATGAACTACAGCAACGGCGTTAGTCTTCACGAGTATGCATACAACACAATAAATAACCATAGAAACATTCTTCCGTGCAACGGAAACACGTCTCCAGCGTGGCAGCAGCAACAGCACAGTCAAATCATCCCAATTCCGGGTTACCCCTTAACAGCTATTAATGCCACTACCCCACTCATGGTGCAAAATACCTTCCATCAACCCACTTACCCCCACACAAACTTTCACCAACCCAACATTCCGCAACCCACCTTTCACCAGCCCTTCAACGAAAGTTTCCGGCGACATCTTCAGCAAAACAAGACAAATGTAAACAACGTTGCTGTTCCAGCCCCCCATCAACACCATCATCATCATCACCTCAGTAATTGCTCTAACAGCAGTCAAGGTCATCCTCCTCACCACCACCATCGTCACCAGGGCTCGCATTGCTCTTCTTCCCACTCATCGTCAACCTCCAACAACAATCCCAGTTTGCACCCGTATCAACCGTTGGATGCCAATTACTCGAGCTCCAGTTCCAATGAAGAACTCTTAGATCACGTGTACTCCACTTTGGATTCTCCCCCAATCATGTCCGGTTTAGCCAGTTGCGGTAGCAACAACAACAATGGTTGTGAGTCCAGCATTGAACTGGATAGTAAGCAGATGAATGTCCGTGAGCAAGATCACCAGTTAAACGCTGAAAATTCTTCTTCCCCTTTACAAAATAGACTGAATAATAACAAAAATAATTGTCCAGTTGTTAATAATACCTCAGGTACTCAACCAAATTCCCCTTCCTGCAATAATGGAACTAACAATCCCACTAACAACGGGACAATGTACTTTGTATAAAGTCAAATTTTTTATATAAAGGAAAGCAACGTCACGGCTTTTAAATTTTTTGTTGTTTTGTAAATTTTCTTGTACAAAAATAGGAATACGACTTTATCGACCACCGCCATTAAAATGTATTATGGTACTTTTATATTTAGTAGTATAGACGTTAGTCATTGTTGTAAATTTTTCGTAATTCATGATGTTTCGCTATTCAACAAAGTGCTGAAGATACCATGAACTAAAACCTTATAGTCAAGCAGTCATTTGTTCAGTTTATCATGTTGTTTGTAATTTAGTAGTTGGTATTAACGTACCTTAATGTTTTGAATTTTTCTAACATGGATGTTATATGTGTTAGGTATTTCGCTATTTGATAATAGTTATTTATACTTTATAGTATTTTGTCGAAAGATGATTTAATATAGAATCGTGTAGTAGTGTGTGGTGTGTTTTTTAAAATAATATGCAAACTTTTTACAACACACGACGAGACTGAAAACACTTGTCAGTTGAAAATAATGTCAAGCTTTAAATTTCGGGAATTTTTTTATGTCCGCCTATTTGCATTTAGCTTAAAACAGCTACAAACATTTTATGAATCCATCTTCATGCATACCATCATAACTTAAATTCTTGACAATTTCTATTTCACCGTTACTTTTTTTACTACACCGTGTGTCAGTCATGTGCTACTGGCTGGGCAAAGACTACTCCTTTTTAGACATCCTTGTTTCAGCAACAAATCAAAAGGAGGAGTCAAGATTTCAAGTCCTATTTCAGATTAGTCAATTAAATCCTTGCATTTTGTAAAAAGCAAAAAAAATATCATCATATCAGCACCAACATCTCTACACAGTCTTTCCACACTCGAAAAAACATTAAAAAAGTCCCTCGACGACGACGATGGCAGCAACACCACCAACTCCGTGGCACATCTGTTATATTACATCCTCTTCTGCTCTCATACAATTTTCTCTTAAAAAACCTATAACACTAAAAACTTGGTCGTCGTCCTCCTATCCACCACCAAGGCTATTGTTGTATTTTTAAAACACACACACTACATTATACATAATACGTACTAATAAAAAAGGGAAATTCAAGATTCATGCATGGCTAGCTCGACAAACCCTCCCTCTCTCTTTCCTTCCCTTTCTTCTATTCTTGTTCAGTAGTAGTCGTGGTCCTTCTTTTCTTTCTCTTAATCATTATTTTAGGGAACATCTGTGCAACCGACACAATAACAGCCAGCGTATAGAAAAGAGTGCAGACACACGAGGACGAGCCACACAAGCGTATTTGCCGTTGAAAATGATGAAATAAAAACATACAGAGTAGCAGTTGCAGCATTAATGCCATTAGATGAGGGGTAAGCAAAAAGGAGGCAGGAAGGAAGGATGACATGACGGACGACGTGATGTTTAGAGAAGAATCATTGTATTATATAAGCGTTCATCATCATCATCCTTCATCATACAATGAGCACAAAAGAAAATGAGTTACGCACACACACACACACACACACACACACACACACATGCTGCTACTAAACACACTATAACTCTTTTTTGTTTTATCCCAACCAAAACCAAACAAGCACCAAAGCATCATCCACCCTGTTTGGGTTTTTCACGGAAAAGAGTTTATGTAGGTAGACTGGCATATGAAATGAGTAAACGGATCAAAAGAATCTTTTAGTCTTTTTTAGTGCCACTTTGTCAATAAAAGGGGCAAATCTACCACAGAACAAAAAGGAAGAAAAGACAAGCTTGTGAATAGACTTAATCTTCCTTCATTTTCGTTTAGCCTTTCTGGCACAATAAAATTCTTTAATGAAAGTCAATTCCTGCTTAGATTTGATTGTGCTACGGGAAGGTGACGAAGATTTAAAATATTTTTTTCGTCATGATTCATTACATAATGGAAATGCCATATGGGTGACAATATCAGCATTCATACACATTTTTGCTAGTACTTGCTACTACCATTACTTTTGTGTGAAAAGTCAACAGCTCCTTTTTATTTAAGGTAGTCTGCTCCTCCTTTTGTTTGTCAAGTATTATTGTCAGTTTGTTCTTATGCGTAAAGACTATGACATTTCATCAGCCAACACACAATGACGACAAAGAGGGATGCGTGCCAAAGAGTTCGTAGTCTCTCAAAAAATTCTTTCATTTTGTATGGAGTTTGTTGTATTATGCATCTCTTATTGTGTGCCGTCGTCTCTGAAAGAGTGCTGCTGTGGGATCTCAAATTATGAGTATTGTTTACCTAACTATAAAACTTTTATTCTTTTTTCAATGAACCAATGTGTACGTAGTCTTCCACCTACCTGTCTCTCCTCCAAGGAAATATGTTGGACAAGCGTAATATTACTATCAACAAGAAGACAAAATTATCGTCAGCATCGTGTCACGGCAGTTACAAACAAGTTGCGTGAAATGCGTATAAACAAAAAGTATAACGTTTCTCATTAGATATTCTGATGGCATTCCCTCCATTTCAACAGGATAGACACATGTAAGCGATACCCGTTGTCCTTCTGTGCTCCTGGTCCAAAATTTTAAAAGCATTGGTTAGGACTTCATTTTACGTCCAAAATTTTAAAGAAATCCCAAAAGTTTTTAAGCCCTTTTTCAGTGTAATAGCTTAGGAATCGTAAGAAGATTAAAAGTACTTAAGCACACTTTATTAATACCAAAAAGTTAATACAATAATGGTAATATGCAAGGGAAATGGAATAGACGAGTCCGTATGTGTTTCTGCTTGCCGAATAGAGGTTTCGCAGCTGGCTGGATGGAGAGTGCGTGAATCCCAAGGGCTAATCGCGATTAACTTGATACTAATCTTTTTATTGGGTAATGAAGATACATGCTCACAGAGAGACAGCCGTCCATCCGTCCATAAAAGTAATATGAGGAATGTACATAAAAAGGATAATTTTTGTGTATACATTACATTACTACAATTTAGCCTTGTTATGCGGTAACCCTAAAATATAAACAACACTCTGCATGAATAATACGAGTGTTTTTTAGCATTTGAAATTAAGTATTTATTTTCACTGTTTTAATTTCTGACAACAGCAGCCGCTCTTTCAACATCTTACTTTGAAGTAAAATTGTGCAAATTTTATACATTTTTCAAACCTGCTGATTGTGTATAGCTGGAGCATTGCGTACTACGCACAATGACGACCACCCCACCACCACCCAATAAGAGATACAGAAACAATAATATGTTTTTTGCCGTTTACATTATAAAATATTCCATTAAAATTCGATTACACGTACAATGAATACAGAAGTTTCACGAAGCTTGTCAGAGAAAATATATTGTAATTACGTTGCAAGGACAGTTATACCATTCCGTTGGCATAATTCGATACTTTTCGGATGAATGGAACTAGTGGGTATGCATTTCAACAAAAAATTGGATGTACACACGAGAAATGATGATGATAATAATGATTGTTATTACTATTCCGATTCCTCTAGTTTTTCCCTGTAAGAAAAATGCATATACGGTGTTTTGAAGTTATATTAGGTAAATTATGTGAGCATTCGTGTACAACGAAACGTACATATATTTACTTACCCAGGCAAGTGTATAATCTGCACTTGCATAACAAGAACAACACGAAGTAGTTGGGATATTCCTTGAAGGAAGACATGTTTGTATGTGGTTATTTCTTCAATTTTTTGCTGTATCGATATATATGCCAGCAAATATTACGTTGTTATCATCACATTATCATTCTCCCAACTTTGCATTGCAGCCTGTGTGTGCCCGGGTAGAGAATACGGCGGAAAAGCATTAGGTATTATGTTACTTAGATTATAAGATTTTGACTTCTTTATTACAATTTCCTCAACTTTCTCGCAATGCAGGAGAGCGAGAAAAGACCACTGCACACTGGCATGGTCCTATATAGTGGTTAGCAGGAGGCAGCTTTGAGCAAATCAACTTTTAGCAGCTTTGGCAGGATCATCGTCGTGAAAAGAAAACCAATGCTAGACATAAAGAAACTTCTTTCTACACTCTGCCTCTCTTTCTATTTAGCAAGTTTGCCTGTTGGGCATTGAAAGTCAGAACGATTTCTGATGTAGGTAATCATGTGTGTTATAATCTTTTTTGATGATAAAATAAATGTTTATATATCATCTTGATGATGATCATCATCACCATCAGATTAACAAGAAAATGATCTAGTTCGTCGTAAAAGTTAATATCCGTAGGTGCCTGCCTCATCATACCTCGTAATATTATTCCACGCATAAATTCATACCTCCACCACTCCATCCCCGATTATTGCTGTGGCATCGCGAGAGAGGTTGGTATTACGACGAAGAATCCGAAAATACACGTAGGTACTTTTAAACTCTCTTCTTCTTTACATCTCTGTTTTATATGAGGTATGTGTGCGTTTTATACACTCACGCTTAACTAGATCCAAGGCCCATTAAATCGTCTTATGCCAGATCAAAACCACAATTGCACGACGACAAGAGAACATGCCCTCCATAAGCATTAACCGTACAAATAAATTCTATATTATACTATTATTTTTCGTCAGCTAGATTTGTGCAGTGGTTTGTGCGGTGATTGTAGTGGCGTGGTAGAAGGTGATCTGATAGAGTCTAGCTAGTGATACCTTCATTTATATCTTATTACAATTTGCCCCTGGCTCCAACAAAGCTATAATAATGCCAGAGTAGCAAACCAATAAACCATAAGGGTGTGTGAGTATATATATATGTGTGTGTTGTGTTGTGTTGCACTGCACAGTAATCCACTATTACGCATTTATATTTACTTTTATAACAGAAAAAGTTGAGTAATAACAATGTAATAATAATATATATTCCCTGTGCTCGTATGAGTGTGCAGTGAGTAAACCAAATTCAACAAGAAAACGCAAGAGCAAAAATGACGAAGGTCGTTTAGTATGCATTTAGGTACACATGGAAAGAACTTGAGCAATGAAATAAATTTTCCCCGCTTCTTCATCATCATCATCACCATCGTCGTCGTCGTCATCAGCCCTCTCTCTCTCACTCAATTCACAATCAGTCTTCTCGATTCTCTCTGCTCCTGCTTGCTCTACTAGATAATTATGATTGAATAGAATCACGATAACCGGAAAAATTACAGTGTAACAAGGTTTAAATCTACATTTTACTACTCATCTTATTTCGATTAGAAGATGAACGAGAGAAAAAAAATAGTCTTACCATTTCAGCAAAAACTCTTACTATTCATCGAAGCAAATGGTCATGTAATACCTATGTGTGCCGTCGTGGTATTTTAAGTATACACTTATTTCGTATTTTATGTACAACTTGAAAAACAGAAGCAGACAAACTAATGACTTGGCTGCGCCATCAGTGAGCAATAATATCCTGTAATAAAACCTATATAACATTTCATGATCATGATGATGATGATGATGATGTGATAGCGATCTTGTCAAATTGGATGAGACACATTGTAAAAATGTTGTCGATTTCTGTAGCACTTAAAATGTACTCTATCCTAATAGTCTTGCTGATATAGTTTGTGCCAAAAAATTGCCATTTCCATCTCTGTCTCTTTTTACTATATACTTCACGACAAATGTTGCAAGATACAAATGGTAGCAAAAAATGGGATACTTTTGGTGCATAGCCCAATAAAATGGAAAAGGATTTTTTTGTGTGTGCAGTCAGGCCCATAAAACTGTGTCTGTGCACACTGCTTGGCTTTTTGAGGCAACTTGATTACCCTGTTGTCTGCTGTTGTTACAGTTTTTATGATATCCTTCAAATCAAATGATTATGTGACGATTTGACATATAAGGATGCATTCCATCTCGATTACACATCATTATTGTTGCACAACAAGTGCAACCCATCCTGGGTTATAACTGATAAAGACGTTGTTGGTGGTGGTAGGAGTGACGCAATATACAGAGAGAATAGTACATCTACATTACTAAATTGCTACTGATCTCTAGAAACTGATAGGAATGCTTTTTATTACAATTTTCTTCGCGATTCGGAGATATTTCGTGGGATAAATAATTTAATGAATAATGGGAAATTGTTTCAGAGCGATCAGACAAGACAATAATAATAACACTGTGTGTGTGGAACATAATCAATGTGCATACATTACTGACTTTTTTTAAAAGATATCTTCTATGAATCTGGATGTAATGTAGATTTCTTTTTTTCCACTTGCCCACACTCTCTGTCATCATTAGAAGTAGCAATTGTAGTTGGTCCACACAGGCATGATAGAGCAAAATAGTCATCATGATCATGATCATCATCATCATCGTGATCAACATTATATATCAAGTCATTTTGGTTATTACTCCCCTGTGAGAGTAGTGGTACGTACACAATAGGTATGAATGCCTAGGCACAAGCACAAACAGACACACAGTAGCAATATCAATAATGCAACATGTACCTGCTGAACAAAGAATGAAGTTTTTTACAAGAAAAACTTGTAGTAAACTGAAATGGATAACCTGTAATTTTCTCCTTGTTTCAACTGCAACAATAACTACTGTTCCTGCTGGTGGTGGTTTTCGTCTTGTCTTGTGAACATAACTGCATTTTTTTCATTTTAGAATTATTATGCTCGCTCCCTGCTCCTGCTTTTCTCTAACCAGACACAAGAGACGTGGTCGAACAAATAATGCAGGCATGCAGAAAAAATAAGTTTGTGTATTCAGAAGATTCTATGTGCTACTGCTGTGGTTAGTAAAATTATTGGCAGTTTATTAGAATGACTGACTATTGGTCTCTGTAATGGCTGATAGTATATTATACCCTTGTTGTAGAATTCATTGCAGGAGATTTATTCAAAGAATATATAAAAAAAACAGGAACAGCATCGCTACGCCAAAGAGTGATCATCATCAGCAAGTCGAGAATGAGGTACAACCGGGAGGAGTTGAGAAGCAAACAAATATTTGTAAGAATAAATTGAAATATAGATTAAGTCGGTTGTGGAGAAGACAAGTCGTTTTAGGAAAGAAATGAAAGAATGGAAGGAAAGTGATAGAGGGAGAGAGGGGGAGAGGAAACTTGTTGATTTGTTTCTGTACGTTTATCTATGTACATGGATAGTCAAATGAGCCTTTATTGGATGACTTGATGGATGGTTAAATAGATTAGAATACGGCCGTGTGTGTGTAACCATTATACACATGTAAACTGATGGCGATAGTAATATACATGCACAATAATAACGATTAAGTATCCCTATTTATAGGAGGAGACAAGAAAAAATGGAAACGTTCAAAGAAAGAAAGGAGAAGCTTTACGAGACAGCAAGTAGAGCAGCAAAAGTCAAAGAGAGAGGGAGAGGGAGAAGTTTAAAAAAGTAATACTGCTGCTGTGCTGCCGAGAAGGGTAAGAGAAGAACACACGTTGAGTGCGATAGGTTTGTTAAGCGTTTGAAAAGCAATTGCCGTCATCGTCGCTCATTTCATCGTCGTCTTTTTTCTTTGCTTTGGTCGTCGTCGACGTCTTAGAGTCGTCTTCAAGTCGTCATCTAATCTATCTTCTTCCTTCGTGGGTTGTTGCTGCTGCTGCTCTTTTACTTTTTGTCTAGTTATCGATAAACAATATGTGTACATGTCGAGCAAGTGTGTCTGTGTGTGTGCTGAATGTCAGAGTAAAAATGCTGCCAAGTTACTTACTCCACTAATAGATATCTGTTGCACACACACGCATACAGACAAACTTACAATCATGTGTAGTTAAACATAGTAGAAAACATTACAGCAGCAGTAGAAAACAGAAGAAGCTGTGAGTATGTGTGTGTAAGAAAATAAGGTAAAAGTTGCTACTTGTTTGTCTTCTAGAGCTATAAAAATGATGGAAATGATGATAGCTCTTGTTTCTCTAAAGTATGCATTTGTATTGCCATCATTATCTTCAGCAATTGCACCAACAGCACCATCATCCACAGTCTTCACAGGGAGATTATTTATTGTGTTTTCAAGCCAAGTCGACAGAAAAAAAATATATAGACAACAGAGTAATAATATCATATAAATAATAATAATTTTTATACTTTATTGAGTCTGTATTTGGAGTGGGTATATTTGTTTAATAAAATAATAACTGGCTTCAAGGGGCAATGTATAACCCCACCTGCCGTAATTTTTTTAGAATGCACCAATATTTTTTTAAATAAAGCGACTACGTAGCAGTGTAATATAAACGGCCAGATGATGATGGTAATGATGAGCTGATTATCAATGATACCAGTTAAGGGTTGTACTACTATACCATATTTTTTAAAAAATGATTCTTCTTATAGAAAATAGAACGAGAGACAGATAGAAACGGTGAGCCAGAGCTGAGGGATGTAAACTGATTTTTAATTCAATATAAAAATAATAATCCTATTATAAAAGTTGTTAGATCGAGGCAGTACCAGTTTTAAAACTTTTATTTCTCATTATTGCTGTCCATTTAGCAGAAAAACGATTTTTTTTGTGAAACTGGTAATCCTTTTTAAAAAATAAATTAATACATTATAAAATAGATTATACAACTAGCGGCAGGGGGAACTTCCGGAAATGCGTCCATAATCATTACCTCATTAACGTCTGCTGCTGTAGATAACAAGGCACTTGGATTGAGGGAAGAAACAATGGAGAGGGGTGTAGGATACGCTGTACGCATAAACCATTCCATTTTAAGAGAATATGTTTTGTTATAGTAGTAGTATAATGTGGATGTGTGTTTTATAAAATCCCACAAGCGCCACGCTCTCCTGCATAATAATATTACAGTGAATGGGGAGCAGCTCACTACCGAGTTGCGAATCCACCCTTGTTCGCACACGGCACACACCATGATAGTGGCAGACAGTATAAACAGAGAGGTATAATAATCGTTAGAATGCTCCATAGCAAATGTATTCTACTGCTGTCATTTCGGAAACTAAATGCTTGTCACAATATTTCCTCAGATTAAAATCATAATAGGGTAGTAAATATTTACCGTAAAACACCCGACGGGTCACAAAATTCCAAGTTAATTTGGAGATTCATATCGAGTGCTGAATTTATGAGCTGTACAAGTTGTCGTTATTTGGGTAGTGATACTGACGACTACTACTTCTGACGGAAAGTGTACGTCCCGCTTCATATAGACGCAGATGTTGGAGGTTTTTTTTATCAGGAAAGCCTAAAAATTATTACCGTCGCGTCGACAATATGTTTCAAGAATTTTAGATAGACTGCCTCTGAACTGAAAATGCACGTGTCGTTGTGGTAGTAAATGTCATTCTACTCTGTTTTGGACTATATGCTTCTGGATCATAATCATTATGCATTGAGCAAACCCGCGTGATATGACTGTCTAAATTTGACAGGTAGCGTAACAAGTTCAATTTGTTGGAAACGGTCCATTGGTGGATAAGTCAAGTGGCTTTATAAAAAAAACTGTGTTCCTTTATGTGTCATGGTATGTAATTTTGCAATCAGCACAAAACTCAAACTGCCACTTTCCATGCAACTCTGAGAGAAAACGCGCGTTGTAGAATAAAACATGTTGCACGCGGACAAAACATTACTGGTGTATTAACCGTCTACTTATTTTTATATTTATTTCCCTCTTCCACTTTTTAAGTCTGGTAACAAGCCTAAAATCATACTCAATTACACCATCACATCCATCATCTGCACTTAATGCGAATTACCCTTTAGAGCAGTAATTGCAACGGTAAATGCCGGTAAAATTGTAGTTATATAGGAATGCAAAATGAATGGTTACAACAGTTTTTGGGCAAAACAGTAATTACAGCCTTGACCGATATGTACAAAAAGTTTCACGTCCAAATTATCATGTTTGTTATTCCTGTCTCCACAAATTATTACCGTTTACAGTGTGCCATTTATGTTCACCCTTTCTTTGAATGCTACTCAGTCATGTAAATTGTAGAACAGAATAAAATAACAGTAGCCTGTAGAGTGTGTTATGTGGGCTGAAATTTAATCTCAGACATTGACTACGCTTTTTTGTAACTTACAACAGCAAGCAAGCGCCGTTTGAGCATTCACGAGGTGTAAAATGTCACATCAAGTCAAGTGGAAGAAGCCAATTTCAGTTCCTTATCAAGCCATAAATGTTAGAACAGTGCAAATTACTTTTTCATTTTGTGTACCAGAAAAGATATATAAAACACAGTACACACATGAGAGAGAGAGAGTTTATTACCCTGTGCGCACGGTATCGTTTTAGAATTTTATGACGGAAAGACCAAACTGGTAAAAACTGTTTGGAATTTCATGCTGTAATTTAGTAACATTTTTAGTACCAAAAGAACGCAGTATACATGTACCATGTATTATTGACATTGTTCTTTTTTTAAAAATTACATCAAGCTGGTTTCGAGTTTTAAGGAGGTTTCAATTGGCTACTCGGTAATACAATAAGCCATTAAGAATAAATTAATGTTACAACAACTTTTGTTTTATGAGTTTACCAAAAACTTTCAACAGTCTTAAACTCTAAACGTTCTTTTAAGCATTTACACAGACGTTGCGCATTTTAAAACAGGGCATGCATAAAGTACAATCAACAGACGTTTAAATACTTTTTTGTAGACAAAAATGTTACTGAAGGAGACGCTCTGTTGAGCAGTCATTGTAGACCATCATCTTATTTAAATGAGGTTACCCGTGCAAAAAACAAAAAAACTTGAGGAGATACTTGCCACCACTCCAACAAAAATATGCGGTCTTCTCTTTACAATAAAATTCCAGCGGTCAAATGAGCAATACACTTTTTTATTCTTTCACGACGACACACCACCACCACCACTGCTCCCTGCTCGAGTTTGTGTTTTCTGGATTAATTAGCTCAAATTACCTCCAGTGAGGAGATAGAGCTTGATGATGAGAGAGCATTCCAGTGTTGCTTAATTAGAGCACGAAAAGTGAGAATGAAATATGGGACCACATGCCGTCTAAAAACATTCCGAATGACTGGAACCGCGTCATAATTAACAGGGTCTTAAATTCTCTACTACAAAATGTGTATTAGGCTTTCACAACAACGTATAGTTGGTGAAACGATCAGAAATTTTTCAACGCTTTAAAAGATACTACTCCAGCCTGACAACATCAACACTATAAATATACATAGAAGACAAGCGTTTGCATTTCATTCTCCTCTTCTTTAGTTTCCTAATTTTTGGAAATTTTCCTTCCCGTTTCCTGCAGCAAGAGAACCCCATACATATCATACCTATCGGGGAGAAAAGTTTGATGACGCTGCCGCGGTTTTTAGTTAGCCGTCACCCTTATTACAAATTATGACACCACAGCAGCCTCAAACTCCGTGCGTATTAGTTGACGTTCGTGAGGAACAAAAAACGCATAAATATGGTTGCTGGTACTACTGATGATATAATAAGGAGATCGTTGCGTCGCGATCCTTATCCAGCTCCTTTGCTTGGAGTAACGAAGCTAATGATGAGCTATGAACAATGTGTTCTCTTTTTCACCACAGAACGTAATGCATACATGATAATCATCACGGTCATGTTTCGTTGATGATCATCTCAGGATTAAGACAAAGCCACATAAGCTTTCACAATTTTCCAATAAAAATCTACTGTGGTTTACTTTACGAAAGCGATATAAAAGTAAAACCACACTGTGCTCCTAGCCAATACTCTATTCTCCATATGTGAGCACAGAATATATTGGGTGGGTGTCGTATTCTTATCTCCAGAGAATCGTGCCTATAACCGCACTATAGCACACACTGTACTAGTTGAGACTTCACTGGAGTTTGGTTAAGAAAACCTCGGCAAGAAAGAAACTCCATCATCCACAACGAAACATGCAAAGGTAGTATAAGTAGTGGTCGTGGAGTGCTCGTGGCTGCTGCTGTTGTGGTGTTACGGTTAGCCATAATATAACACGAATAAAGAGAATGAGACCAAGACAATGACCATTAGTGTATTAGTGCATATGGGTAATAAGCAAAGCCATTCTGTCTGAAAGTGGTGCTGTTATTAGCAGTGTGTAATACGCCACACCATATATCCATACATCCACGGCGATGATCTCTATCTGTTATCTGGGTAATCAAAACCTGGTTTTTACTCGCTAATTGCAAGTTATGCTAACTTAAGCCTAGTAAATATTTTTACGGCAAAGTTATGTTTCCTAAATGTCAAAAGCATCTCCATTTCGTTTTCTTACCGTGTATTTATTTATGCAGGTACGTATACACGGACGTTTGCTCATAATATTCATCACCATCATTGTACGCTTTCAAATTACTATGCAGAGTACACCTAATAAACATGCTCTCATGTGTTTATGTTATATTATACCTTTACGTCACTTTTTTTTGCCGCACTCACCACTGTTCCACTAATTACCATCACTAAAAATTAACAGAGTTACGCAACATGATATTATTGAGTGGAAAACGAGAACGGCAGACGAGTAGCAAAGTCTATCAACAGCAGCATTTTGTAACATTGCGTCAGAGAGAACTGGAGAGAAAAAAGTGAAATCATAACAAAAAAGAACCGTCGTAATTTTTATTTTTTCACGTATTTCTCTCATTGTTTGGTGGAAGCGATATATTTTCTGAACGTAGTTGTAGTAGAAGGAGTGTGTGTGTAGAGATAATGCGATTGTGAAATGTACAAATTTTTGAAAAACTTGTCTTGTGGTTTTCCGTTTTTAATCCCGGCTGGCTAATGTATATTTTAAGTACTAATAAACAGTATAGAAGCAGTTGTAAGCAAAAATAGCAGTACATGTTACATTGTCCATTATATATACGCACACAAACACAATATATAGGTCCTCGTTATTACATTACCTTTTTACCAGTGGAGTAGAGTAAAAAAAAACATCCATAAAATATGATTTTATGCCAGCCTTTCCAAGCTCTTGTCTTGAAACACGCCTTTTACAAATAAAGCTTTTCTTTCGTTATGATGACGAGCCAAAGAGGATCGTCATCGTATAAAATGCGATCCTCCCCCTTCATCTAAAAATTCCTCTCAGGTATATTATATTATATGCTGCTGCGAGTTTAGTGTAAAAAAAGTTAAATCCGTCTTGTATATAAAGGAAGATAGGCTCATAATCATACATAATATTAATATTACAATAAAAAAAATAACACAGCAGTCCCAACAGTACAATAACTCGCTACATTATCCGTAAACTAGACTGAGAGCTGCTTTCATGTTACGTCTGCTGACCAGTACGTGCATTGTGTATATTGCACAAACATTACGCATTTATTGGGCTAATGTATTTAATGTCGTGTGCTCCCACTAATACTGCATGTTTTATTTCCCATGGATGAAAACGATGATGATGAATCATGATTCATGTGCCCGTTTTGCCCAAAGGACGGTGCAAGAAAAAGTGTGGTAATTTTTTAAAACATTCCAAAAAATTAAATAAACCCGACCGTGCCCCTTTTTTCAAAGAATCAAAAAGAGGGTAGGTAGACAGTCAGACAATTCAAGTAATTTCATCTTATAACAAGGAAGTGAGCAAGATACAAATAGAAAGAAAAAACAAAAGGGCGCTGAAGAAAAAAAGGTATGACAGAATTCAGAAGCGGAATTAAGGGAGCAAATGTTAATCCAAAGGTAGCCAGAGACAAATACTGAACAAAGAGAGGGAGAACGAGAGGAAAATACCAAACCAACACAACCACCAGCAAAAATTCTTGTCCAAGTGAAATACTGCTACGGTTTGAAGCCGAATTGTGGTGGGCACACAGAGACTCGATGAGAAAAGAATTCAAGGTATCATATTGTTTCAAAAAATTCTCACCTTTATAAATCTTACACTTGTCTCCGCCTCCATACAAAGTTTGATACACACTGTCTGCCAAAGAGAAAAAGGGAAGAACAAATTCTGAAGAGAGAGAGAGAGAACGGTGAGAGAGAGCTTTAAAAAGTAAAGTTAATAAAGAATGTACAGGTATTGGTATTTACACGACGACGTGGTCATGTAGTAAATGGTATTACGACCCAGCTTATATTGAGTATAATGGTGGTAACGTCCCTCCAGTAGTAGTAGTAAAGTAATAATGAAGCCAGGGAAAAGAGGGTGTTACTCTCCTGTGCCGTTGCGGTTTAGAATAACTCATCATCGTGTTATTGCAATATCCATTTTTCTTACGATGATGAGTTCTCTCCGTATATTCGAACGACACGACGATACAAAAAGGAAGCACCAACAACCTTAATACTTTCGAGGGTGCATGTACGTACATCAATAGGTAGATACACGTTTAAAAACGCAAATGCGTTTTCCAGTAAAACAAAAACACATTTACCAAGAAAGAACTGACAGTTTTTTCCTTTTGCTTGTTTCTCGCCCTCATCATACTCCTTCTCTAAAATTTCTTACTACGTACGTTTCTTTCTGTTGCTGCCGTTTCTTGGCTTTTGCGGCTTTTCGTTTATTTAATGCGTACACATTTGCTTTTGAGGTTTACTCATCGTTTTCTCGTTCATGTGCTAGTTACAAGCAGGCGATGATGAGAGAAGGAACGAAGGAATGAAAGACTGTTGTGGTCTGATGTTCTTCCAAGAGGTGATAGAATAAGAAACATGCTACTACAAGCTTGTTTTCTACTTGTTGGTGCTTCTTCACTACTACCGCCGCATCCATCAACATCTTTGCTGCTACTACTACTACTGCTGTTTCTGTTTGTTGCCTGTTTCTTCCTCATCCCAGAGAGAAAGAAAGTGAATAGACACATTCACTTGGCGCGTTGTTGTAACTTTCCTGTTGATGGAGATGGTGATCATGATCTTCATCATTATTATTGCCTTCATCATCATCTCGCTATTTGTCAGTGGTTTCTTCAAGCTCGCTGTTTACTTACTCGTTGTTTTTTTATACTTTTTTTCTGCGGTTATCATTTTTACGAAAGGTGCCTACGATATTGACAAACATGCGTGTATTGTATTGTGTAGTATGGGTATGTAGGATGCATTATTCGACCGCGAGGGGTTACAGCTTACAAAAGGGAAAAATCCTAAATCCTTCTCAGACATTTGTAGTGTTGCCTTGTTTTGGGAAAAGAAGGAGTAACTCTATTTTTTCCTTTTCATGCTAATCACCTTTCCTTGAGTGGGTAAATGTGCACACGAAGAATTAAGGAATTAGTTTGATGCCTTATCATCATCATCGTCCTCACTTTTTTAAGCTTTTTCCTTTTGATATTTCTGTTCCTTCGGGTTAAGTCAAGTTGAAGGTGGGACAAAAATGCGTACGATTTTTGTAAATTATGATACATTTTGTTTTTTAAAAGATATTTTGTTTCCTTTTCTTGGGAAAATTGAGTTAACTATCTAAAACCACACAATACGAAGAAGTGTACCAAGCAATATTTAAAAACGGGGATCAGACGGATTTGTTTCTCGACCTTGTTTTTTATCTCATAATGAGAGTGCAACAACGGAGAAAAGTCAGGTAGAGTCGACAAAGGCCTACAGGCTCAGAGGAAAAGTTAAAATAATCCTGAGAATGTTTTTAAATAAAAGACTGAGGAGACAGGTACGGAGGAGGTGGTGCTTTTATTTCTGATGCGTGCATATTTTTACCTGAAAAATGTCTACCTGTACAAAAGTAACATGACGTGGGAAACAACAACTGTGTTTGGGCAAAGCTGACATTTTTTCGTTTCTTTACATGTTCCGATTGTGGCATTACCGCCTTCATGTACACTAAAATTGCGAGTTTAAAGCAGTTGCTCGCAGGGGAAATTAGGGTAAAGCAGGACCGCAACGAGCGACTAAAATGACAAAAATGTAATCCATTGATCATATTTAACTCCCCAAACTAATGAGGTCTGACGCCTGTGACACCACGCCACCACACAGTGTAGTACTGACACATAAACATCATAAACTGCAGCACTGCTGATATCATCGCGAGAAAAATCATAAGCTTAGTGCAGACTGGGGTTTTTTGGAAAGAAATGTTTTCTTTCACGAATAAAGACAATCATCAAATTTTTAAGACAAAAAATGCCAGGTTTGAGGAATTTTTCGTGTCTGCCTAACAAATAATACTATTTAATCCTTCTATGAAAAATCGTAAAAAAATTAAGGTAAGATGATACGAAAAAAGAACGGAGACAACGAAGCATGATGTTATCGTTGAATGAGATAACAAACAATAAAGCTTAATAAGTATAAATTTTTGAAAACAAACAGCATGTTTCATGAATTTAAAAAAATGCCAGCCTTACCCACTGAAATCCATACCCCTTTTGTTTCTCCTTTCTATATGCATATTTCATTTGGTTAGGTAAATATTTGTGTCAAATGAATCATGATGACTTAAAAACAGCAATAGTGGCCGCAATACATCACATCACAACAACATTGTATGTGTACAGAGTGGTGCTGGTATAATGTTTTGGTACATCTGTAGCAGTCAGAGAGAACAAAATTTGGTGGTTTGATGGGAGAAAAAGGGCTTGCGTATGTCACAGTCAAGCTGAGAAAGTATTCAGCTGAAGCATGTAATAATGCAGACTGTCGCCGTGTCAAATGTACCCAAACATTCCATTAACTCTTTTGATCAACTAAGCCCGGATTAATTTTCACAAAATTTACAAACTGGCTCAAATTTCATAAAGGGGTAGTTGATGATGATCTACTGAGGAATTAACATTTAACCAAATTTTTATGGTGTATGTTAAATTAGACAGTTTCTGAAAGTCGAGCGTCGTCGGTTGTAACAAAAAACAACTTAATGCTAAACCCACGAAATGCATAATATGCTTTGCATTTTATGCGGGAATGATTTTCACAAAAAGGACAGCAATCACAGGAAGGAAGGTAGCCAGAAATACGACCATTTTCCGCCAATTTACCAAAATATCCATTTGCTTCAACCCTTTCCCCATTACATTTTGTAGGATACAGTATGGAAAATTCTATCCCTGCTTCAACTAACCATTCACCTGAAAAAGAAACATTTAATCCGATATCCTGATATGTTCCCCCTTTTCCTGCAATTCGGATGACAAAGTAATTTCGTTATCCACCACCAAAAATGGTGGAAACGGAAACTTAGAAAAACGATGAAATAAAACTCGCAGTTTTACTTATTTTTCTACTTGGTCGGATCAAACGAAAATGATTTTAAATGGAAAACTGTGTGTACCAAGCTAATGGAAAAGTTTTATAGTCCGTTGATGATAATACCGTGTTGGTTTGATTCTTAATTTTTATTTTTATCCCCTTCCCCTACACATTTGTAGTATCAGTATCATTCACCAGAACACGCGGATACCTATCTAGCTATATAGTTACCCCGTCGCATTCACAGTCAGAGTAGTACTCACTTCTCACCATGAACGTTTCAGTTGTCAGCAAACTGTATGGTTGCATGCTTGTTAGACCGACAACACATATAGAAATGATGATGGTTGCTTCCACCAACCATTTTGCCACCACCTCCACATCATATCATTTGTAATAGACCAGTAGCTCTCGCTGACAGACCGGCGAAGAGAACTTCCTGTCTCTCTTTGCCATTGCTGCCTACCGACTTGAGAATATAATACAAAAAGAGGATGACTCCTCAACTTATCTCTCCTGCCTGATGCTAAATTAAAATGGCAGTTTTTCAAAGCCCCGTGTGTGTGTGTATGTGTAATGTATTATGCATACAGTGCAGAGCTTGATGTGTTACGCGATATGCTTCTTATATTCTATCATCAGTGGAGGAACAAAGCGTAAAAACAGCCATTACCCATTAGATGGGCTTTTTCTCCCAAATAAAACACTGGTCAGGGCTACGTCATACATACATTTTATGTTTGTTCCTATTCTACTATGAACTATTAAATATTTTACATGGTGCGTCATAGAGCACTCTTTCTCTCTCTCTCTCTCTCGTCTGTACATAGACACCTATATGATATTATCTAATGTTGAATTGGTTGAATGACAGCGCTCTGAAAGAAGCGACCTGACAACCTGACGCTGTTATTCGTATCATGTGATGTTCCCAGTAGCCCTCTACAGCAAAATTCATGAGGCATGAATGGATTTTTAAAAAACCAGGTTGTAACTTTGGATTTGTATGGTAAATTGTTGCTTGTTATACAAGTAATGCAAAGGCTGAGCTATTCAAAACTGAAGTGTGTGTAAAATTTTACTACTTTACTTTATTTCGTATTGGCCAAAAGAGCTACTCAAGTTGTTAGTTAGAAAAGACGTAAAGGTTTTCCGACAGTACCAATCCCGACAAAGATCTGTGGAGAAAAAACAAGCGTAAAAATTAACGGATTAATTAAGTAAATAAATACTTTTCATGTTTGTAAAAACTTACGATACTGCCGCAGAGTTGAACCCCGGCGGGCCACAAATGGCAGCCTTTCGTAAACCCCGCGAATCTATATTGAGGCTAGATACACAATTCGCAATTAACTCTGAAGAGATTCGTCCCGTATTCCCGGACCAATGACTATGAGCATCGGGTTTGGTAAGAGCGGGAAAATAGTTGAACCATGTGGTTACATCTTCCAATTCGAGAAACAGCTTTCTCCAAACTAAGTCATGCTCCTTTTGACAAAAATGCCAGAGTACAATCCGCTTTGATCGTAATTTTTCGTCAATATGCCAAAACATTTGGAGGATCCTGATCATTGGCGTGATTCCTTTAAAATACAAACAAACATGCAATCTTGTAATGATTCTGCCAATTCCACGAAATAAAATGGTGTATATATGTAGCATATTGTTATTTGTCATTTTATAGATATAATTTTACCCGATCCAGCGGAAATCAAAAACAAAACGTTAAAATCTTTAAGGAAATCCGCATCAAAATAACCGTGTGGGGTGCTAACTTGTAGCGTCGGAATTTCTTTGCCATCATCTAATCCAATTGTATCTAGTAATTGGGTGAAGGCTCCATTCGGATAAATTTTTATCAAAAAGTATAAAACAGTGTTGGGTACCTCTTCATTCTGTTTCTTTTCTCGAGCATGCACCGTTCGAAGAATTGGGACTTTGTCCATGAGTACCAAACAGACTGGCGTGTAGGGGCGACAAATATCTAAAAACATCGTAGAAATTCACTCAAATTAAGAGAATTTTGCATGGTCATAGTTAGAAT
The DNA here is from genome assembly GCA_027744055.1 of Callyntrura sp. NNG-2020. NCBI lineage: Eukaryota > Metazoa > Arthropoda > Collembola > Entomobryomorpha > Paronellidae > Callyntrura > Callyntrura sp. NNG-2020. Next base: position 30,176 of record JAHZNE010000618.1, read on the forward strand.
TGACAAGATACCCTTTGAATGAAGTTCCACGTGAAACCCCAATGGAATACTCATTCTGGCAGAGGAAACTAGTTGTATTCCAAACAGGATCATGTTTGGGGTTATACATTTCCTAATACAAACGTACATATAGTTAAAGATTTGGAAAATTTGCACTTTGTCTAATTTTTACTTAAAGGTACGATGTTATACTTCGTTGATATGTAAGCGTCAAATCTTGAATGCGGCTCCGAAATTTTAACTATTTTCCCACTATTCTTTATCCCGTGCGTTTGTTGGGCCCACAGAGTAGCTGCCCAAGATCAATAGTAGACGGAACATTTGAAACCAAATTGAAGATGTGAAGTAGGCCTGAAACATACTGTATTAAATAGAACTAACTTGGAAGGGGCTTCCGAATCGCTATTTCGATGTGTTTGTAGTTATGTCTAAAGCTAATATTTATCTGATCACTTTCCAGTCTCTCTGGAAGCTCGTATACAGAAAGCCACGCCTTTTTTGTACCCAGACATTTAAAGACGTGCAAGTAGCGTTTTTCCGTTATCCCCACTGTCCATTCATAATCATAGCAGCTGTGGGAAAACTCGACCTGGACACACATAGAAAAGTTTCCATTAATCAACGAACTAGAAACTTTCTCAAGTTCATGGCTAAGTTTTATTGAAACTGAAACTTACTACGTATGTGGCGACTATACTGTCTTGTTTGAAATACGTTGTAGGTCCTTTGTAGCGACTTCCTGTAAACAATTATCCTTCTATATTTTTGTAACGTTTAACATTTGTAACATGGCATGATACACAATATAGTGGTGTAGATTACCACACAAAACTAACGCTTCTTTCAACGTGCTACAAATAGCTCGTTTGGGTGCGTCTGGATGTCCTTTCAGAATTCCCAGTTGTTTATCGCCAAGAATTTTTCCAACATCAACGTAAGAATGTACCTGGAATTGTGGTAAACGAGGAAATAAGCGCAATGTTTTTGGAGTGGAAATAAAACAGGAAGATCTTGATTGAACACAATGATGAAGATACCGTGTAAGCACAGTACCATGTTGAATGTTTCGGTAGCATCCTTTCCAGCATACTTTTGAATTGGTTTAATGCCACCTGCAGTACCAATCATCTATTCAGTTATCAATCAGAATATTTAAAACAGTCTTACTTTGACAGTAAAGTCATTACCTGGATGTTTGGCCGCATAAGAGGAAATATCATACACAACTCCTGCGATAACCAACAAAAGAACCCGAGCTTGATATAAACACCCCTTGTGAAATGATTGAGAGACAATAAGATGCAAAAGTAAGAACCTTTTATAGCAATCCAGGCATCGTTCGCGCCTACGTCGGTGTGATTGGCAAGTTCTTCTGATGTAATGGATCGCCACTGATTTGTTTTCTCCTTTGAGCTCATTGTAGACTGGGAGAGTAGAGAGTATACTGGATTGACCCTTAATTGCTACAAGACGGGCAGTTTATGTACAAAAAGCAAAACAGTGTGCATGAGTCACAAGGTCATAGGTCGTCAGATATGTAAAAACCACAAGGATTCGTGTGGCTCGAAACGAATAATAATGTTTATTATTTTGGATTCAGGGAAGTTATATTGTCATGATAATAGATTATTCAACGAATGTCAAATTGCAACAGGTTGGGTTGGGGTAACCTGCATTGCCTTCTTCATCATTTTTATGACGCCTATATATACGCGTGCGGAGGCTGGGTGTACGAAAAATAAACCCAGATTGACTGTACCATAGTCTCAGTTTTTGGACAAGCATATATCCTATTTTCTATCGTTTTCGATAGTACACGTTTACATTTTTATTTATGCATGATGAATGGATGATAATACTGCTCGGGTTTGTTTGTCTGTATGGCATTCATTATTTCATGGTATGCATTCACCATATATTTCAAATCGGAATGATGGGAGTTTATGAGAATTGAGTCACACGATGATGAGTTTCTCTTTTAGTTGATTTTAGTCACTGGTTACATTTCCATTCACTTGAATTCCCAGTCTTGTATTTATATTTATCATTCAGAAATTCTCTTCTATTATTCTTGACTTTGAGAGGAAAGTGATAAAGCAACAAAAGAGTACATGTATGTATAAGGAGTTATTTGATGTAGTTGCAGAGGCAAAATCGTTTGGAGCTTTATTGACATCGCATACTGTATACCCATAGTCATGGTTAATTTTTGCTTTATGTACGTACAAGAGTACTACTGCTGTTTTAAACGTTTCATTCGGGACGACTTCCACTGAAAAGTAAATGAGCAAAAATTTCTCGTTTCACGTATGGCACGCCAAAAAAGTCACCAATGCTAGGGGTCTCCTGCAATTTCCTTATTCTCTTCATAGCATCCTGATCACAAAGTGGAAACTCCAAAATTTTATTCATGGCCCAAGTCGTGTGCTCAGAAAGCCCATCAATGAGATTGAGACACTCTGTAACTTCATCACCTTGGCCAATTTGCAACCTCTGAGATACTTTGACTTTATTATTAACGTGGGTGTTTCGGTTTGTTGAACTCGATTTGGAACTGGAACTATTGGAAGTTGGCTTGAGTAAAGGTCTAGCTGTACTCAGAGCCGGAGCAGTACTGGGACGTTTTGGGAATGATGTTCGTTTTGACGCCATAACAGTACTATTGTTAGAATTGCTACTGGTTTTTCTGTTTTCTTCCCCCTTTTCCACTGGGATTCCCCTATCCACCCGCACCTGTTTTGCCCTGCCAGCGTGAAAGTTGCTAGTGTCGTTGCTAATTTTATCTAAAGATGTTGTGCAAGATGGTCGTATTTTGTCCTCTCTATGATCTGTATTTCTTTTGGTTTTTGGCAACGGCACTGGTATTCTTGACTTTCTTGGAAGTGATGCTCCGGTGACACTGGTGGTATGCGGAGGACCTTCTGTTGATGTGCTTACTAGTCGCACCACAGATGATACCATTTCCGACAGCAACTTGCCCGTTTTTGACACCTCAGGTGCAGCAGAAAATAACTTTTTACGTTCCTCTTTCTTATTATTTTTATCCTTCTTTCGTTCTCCTATATAGCATAAACGTTTTACTTTGAATTATCAACACGCTGCGGTTTGGTGGTAATGGTAAGGCAAGAAGATGATGCAGAAAAACAACCTTATTCTTCAAACCTGAGGTTTTTTTGGTTGCAAAATCCTCTGTGACAAAATTACCAGTATTATCCTCTTCCGTAATATCGACGTGATCTATTCTGCTATTGTTTCTCTTCCCCTTTTTCTTGTTGTCTGCTTTAACTTGCGTCGTAGTGTCAATGGCAGCGCCTGTCTTGTCAATTTTATCATCATGATAACAATGTCGATAACTGCATCTACCTATTATTAAACACACATATTGTGTCATTTTCATGTGGCATCATGATTTGGGGCAACATAGTATTCCCCATTTTCGGATAGTGTGCATGCGTGTAATGTCGGATCCCTTGAAAGGAAAAATATATCAGATTTTCTTATTTTCTTTACAAATTACATACTTTTTGACGCATTTTTTCTTCCTACACATGTTTTGACCGCATCTTTCTCAGCTTCTTCCTTAATTGAACTTAACGGTTGTTTCGTACTTTGGGAATTTAAAATATCTTAAGAAAATCAAAAAATAAAAAGTCGATCATATATACCATAATTTTATACATTCAAAATTACATGTTGTATATGTTAGGTTTTTTTACATATACAAGTTGCAAGTTGGTGTTGGTATCACTGATCTCATGTCTCAGAAAAAAACTTACATTTGCCATTGTATTTGTTATTATTGTTACTTAAGTCCTTATCCTGAATGTCATCTTGAGACAAAGTAGTCTCGGCTGGCAGCCATGATAAATCTAACGAGCTAAACGGAGATGATATCGGCGAATTGCGCAAATCTTTTTCTAAAATCTGTGTTGTTTTCTGGCGAGATTTTTGTGCATTACTTTGACTTGGAGCAGCAGCAGCAGCGTCATCATCCTCATCGGTAATCAGCCGCGACAGGGGTAATAACGACGACACGTTAAAGTTACTGCCAGACACGCCGTGAACTTGGTTCGTTTCCAACGGTTCAAGACCATTTTTTCCTTCATAAAAATCCAAAAAGGAATCTAGCTTTTGTGTATTTAATACTGGCCCACCACCACTACAGCCATCATCGGACCGCCACTTTTTCTTTGTGAGTGAACAACAACGGCTGGCCGCATTAAAAGAGCTATTGATAGAAGACGAAGAAGCAGGAGGAGAAACAGAAGAACGGTCATCGTAACGGACATTATCGTGGTCTGTTTTAACATGTCGTGCAGATGGTAATGGTGTTGGTGACGAAGAACCGTTTCTCTTGTTGTTTTCTGCATCCATTCTTCTATTATCGTCATTCAAGTGGACACCAGACAAGAACGAAGAGTGTTTCTGTTTGTGTTGCGGCTGTTGGCCATTCCGTGCTCCTTGGTCGCTTTTTGAATTGAGATTATTGCGGTTTATTATCCCACGAGTAGATACTCTTCTTGTACCACCACTACCACCACTGTCCTTGCTATTATCATCGCTTCTCGTGGTAGTCTGCGTCACATTTCTCGTATCCGTACCCCCGTTTAATGAACATAATCGCGGTGCATGTGATTGTTGTGATGCAATATTTCGAGCAGCAGAAGAAGGTATCATAGTCAAAGAAAGATTTAGAGGAATGACAAAAGTATCATTATTATCGTCATTAAAGGCAAGTTGCCTTTTTTGAGAGAATGCCATGTTATTTTCGTTTTTCTCGCTCATTTCCATCATTATCGGCGCAGAATCACGATTTAGTTATAAAATAAGAGATTTACTCAACTTCCTTGACATCTGAATTTTCTGAACAAAATTAGTGAATATAACAATATAATTTTAATGGTAGATAGATGGAATGGAACGATTCATCTCAATTGCGGTGGAAGATGACCAGACCACTACTACAAAACGTTGCAACTGTCGTACTGTTTTACACAACTTATTAAGTCAAAAGTAACGGGACGGAGTTTTCAAATTCATTTTATGCACATTGCGAGTTCATGGTTGCTTTTGTTATCTTTATCGACGGGGGAGGGAGGGCAACATGCATTTCCAATCAATTCAAAAAGTAGGAATCTTTAAAAAAAAAACTTGTGTGTGCGTGCGTCGTGTCGTGTAACAGCAGTGCTACAAAGGATACATTATGGGCCCACATACCTACATACATACATTATTGGCAACATCTAACGACACTTTCGAATGGAATGTATCTATCTATCCGACCGAATATCTGTGCAAATGAGACAGGAGCCCACAGGGGAAGTTGTCAAAGAAAATTCAATAATTTACATTTACCCAACTTTATGGCAGCTGTATTTGTTGGTCGACCATAACACGACTATCACTGTTACCACCACCATCACTTGATATGCTGATGATGATACACATACACAGTGTATCTGTTTGCTGTTGTAATCATCATCATTGTGCAGAAACAGAGAATTTGTCGTACCCACAAGAAAGAACACGACGCCGTACCTATTTTATAGTAGGATAATATACGTCGTATTTGTCAATTTCAGAACAGGCTCGTCACAAGTTCCTTGCCATTTTCCACCATCCCCAAACCCTCCACCACCAGTACCAATGGCAATGCCTGCCTGTCATCCTCATCGAGTATTATTTTTCTCTTCTCGAATTTAGTCATCCCTGTCTCATAAATTCCCCGAGTAACAATAGAAAAGCTCAATATTTACACTTGCAATTTCCAGTTCGGTTGAACGAACATAAACCGTTTGATTTGAAATAGCAGTTGTATTGAGATGATGGTGAAGGTGGTGGTGGTGGTGTTGCATGAAGATGAGTAAAGTAAGCGAATGTGGTACAAGAGAGAATCACACAAGCAGGACGAGTCCTTTTGTACAGGTCCAATCCTACACATAATGTAAGTTTTTCAAAGAAAAATCTAACCAGAGATAAATTGTCAGAAATAAGTCCCTCAAGAAGGTTCACTAACATAAACACCAATACACACACATGCATATTTAATGTACAGTTAAACAGGATAACAAAGCTGCAGATGTGCGTAGTAAAGAGAAATTCTAAATCACGATACGGCTTGTTTGTTTTCTCTAAATTAGTATGAAAAGGTCTTTAGTGACAATAAACTCTGTGATCACATCAATTCATTAGACACAGAGTATTATTATTACTGTTGCTGCATTTTGTGATCCTTTTGATTATTCTCTATTTGTACAATAATTGGGACATACACTGGCGAATCATCTTTAGAATGCTGTGCGACTGCAATAAATAAAATAATTTTTACCTTAAACATTTGTACTAATACAGCGATCACAAGAAGGACCGCTGGTTGATGATGATGGGTACCTACGTACATGCCAAATTAACCGCTTTATTATTTGCTTTGACTTTATTCAATTGTAAATCGTAACAAATAATAATAATTTGCTTGTTTAGCACCACCGCACTATCAACTGTCTTTTTTCATTCATTTTTATAATGTACCACTGCGTTCGGCACTCGTCGTCGTGTCGCTCTACTACACAAAAAGGGAAGGCCTATAATATTTCATTGGTAGTTACATCTCTATTCTGTTTACTGAACAGCAGACTCGTCGTCGTGTCGCTCTACTACACAAAAAGGGAAGGCCTATAATATTTCATTGGTAGTTACATCTCTATCCTGTTTACTGAACAGCAGAGAGACGTCACGGTGAACGGTTTGCTTCAAGTATTATTACTATTATGCCAAATAATTTTATGCGTGAATTTGCACGTTTTGTAGTAGTGGGAGGAGAGTACAAAATGACATTTAATATATTACATGTAAGTAAGTATGCATGCCGTGCGGAGGGTAAGTTTTGGTAGGCGGAAATAAATAAAAAAAGTATGCCGTTACAACAGCTTTATTCGTTTTCTTTATAAAGATGTTGTTCGATTTTGTCATTCAGGATGATTATTCGCTTCTTTCTCTTCTTTGTTAAATAAGCGCCTCTATGGCCTGGCATGACATAAAGGGTAAAAGAGATTTGCGACGAGATTTTGTGTCAGGCTTCATCATCATCATCATAATCATCTTCATCAGGTAAAGTAGAGAATGTTCAGTTTCATTATCATCATTATTACAAATAGCAAAGCCTGTTACTGCATACTACTTTATCTCCCCCTCTCTCTTGTTTGTAGATATGTGAGGGCAGCTTTGAATATGCTCCGCACTGCACATTGATAATAATTCAACGTGCAAAAGACTTAAAAATGACAAGTCAGATTTCTTCTCTTTTTATAAAGATTTGGATTAGATTTTTCTGTATGGTCATCCATTCATTGATCGTCTTTCCGTCGTTTTCGTTTGTCGTCGTGAAAGGAATATTATAAGATGGCATAGTATGTATGGCATGACACGGTTGTCCAATGAGCCATTCAAGTGGCACTCCACTTTATCGTCCATCTTTATATATTTAAAATAAAACTTCCAATTTGCTTCATTTGCTCTATACCCCCGCCGTAACGTTCACCTTTCTCAAACGTGCTTCTTCAACGTGTTGACTACCTAAACGTTTAAGTGCATTCATTTCGTATTCGTACACTCGAGCGTTTGTAATACCATGTATAAATGTAAATGCACTGGGCTTAAACGAAATAGCCCTCCCATTTGATTGTTTCGTGTAAACAAAGTTTTTGTCACATTTGACTACTGTGTCTGCGAGTGTACTCATTTTTTCTTCTTCACGGGACCAGCATTGACCTGGATAACTACACATACTACTGCAATCTGTACTTGTGCAAAATGGCAGCAATCATTATGAAGTTCTGAATAAAAGTTTTTGTCACTTCAATCATTTCTCCCTCGCTTGCCATACATCCACAGTCCACAAACAAAACAGAGTGTAAATCATCTGCAAGAAAAAATGCAAATTTTTTAAACCGCATACAAATAACATTTCTACTTTTTTTGCTACTGCTCATATGCCGGTGTCGCATTCGTGGTTCTTGCCTTAAAAATACTTGCCACCAACGCCATCATCTATTCTCATCGTCATCTCCGCATCAAGCACGCTTTTTTCTCTTTTTCTTTCTGTCAAGCAACTTTTTCTTGCTTGTTTGTTGTGTGCGGACATTGAGAGAGCACTTGAACTTGGTTGTGAGATGGTGATGGTGGTGATGGTGGTGCCAGAATAAAAAATGTGCCTTCTGACAGATAAACACGAGAAATGTTGACCTGACATTTGCGCATTATTAAGTACATATTTATTATTCAGATGAATATTGCTATTTCCTTTACCCTTTTTAAGTTACGTGTAGTAAAGTAAGTAAACAGAAAAAAGAGAAATTCTTGGTATCGTCAACAACATCATTATCATCATCATCCATTGAACAGGAGCAGCAGCAACAGCAGAGATTAGAGTGTCTACGTTTTTGAAGGAACAAACGTAGAAACGCCACATAAATGTTTGTATATTTAACAGTCTGTCATTGTGAAAAAAGAGCTACTACCTACACGCAAGTCAACTTTTGTGTTTGTTATTGCCATGAACAGTAGAACAAAAGGTGAGGCTGAAAAGCATGGTAAATTGAATATTTAACAGAAAAATTACACGCACATACGGCTTTGCTCGCGCACACACACACTTGCTCATAGAAAGAGACAGAAAAGAACAACAACAGCTTTTTTTCTGCTGTTATGTTAGTGGTGGTGATGATGGTGGTAAATAGCAATTGGTGGGTAAGTAGGTAGCTGAATGCAGACTACTTCGGTCGGGTTCACCACCATCCTGACTAACTTCATCACACAGTTTCTTTATCTCTGCTTGTTGTTGAAGGTGCTAATGAATAATTATGAAGATGAGCGTGGTATGCAAATAATATCGTTTTGGCTGGTACCTTCAGGAATGTATCAGTCTGTTGGGAAAATGTAAGGTATGGGCAAAGTAGACGGAAAATGAAGTTGGAATCAAGTCAGAGAGAAGGAGAGAGATAAAAAATGATAATGACTCTTTATATACTTGTTTTATGATCTTTATTGCTGTACGTGTTTGCGAACGAAAAAAATGGTTGAAAAACTAATTTCCCTAACAGATGGTCATAATCAAACGCTACGACGAGAGAGAGAAAAAAGAAAGCATGTTTGACCATGTTTCTTGCTCAACGTTTTGATTTTCTTAAAGATGATCGCAGCAGTAGAGACAGGGGCTAGTGTAAATGTAAGCCCAGCCAGTCGGTTAATGAGGCACACATGGAGCGAAAATGTGAGTGAGTTTGCAGCTCCAAGTAGTAATTATATCACATGAAGCATTAAATTAAATTGCTTATAATTATTATTGGAAAGGTACACCGTTTAATTAAGAATCGCAAAGTGTGTATAAATATCATGATGGCTAGTGTCGATACCATAATCATTTGACTTTTAATTGGAAAATATTTTTGCAACTGACACTCATTCAAGTTAATTGATTTTATGTGGATCCCAAAACAAGACAAAAAATGCTCCACGATCGATCCCTTTATTGATTGTTTGCATGCTGACTGCTGTGGTCGTAATCGTAACTGCAGGTTGTTCGTTTACTATATATTTATGGTGGCGTTGCTTTTTTCTGTATATTTTGTATATATTATTGGGTGTGTATCGCTACCATTTTTCTGGGGTTACTAAAAACACGAGGTTTTTCTTTTCAACAAAAAATTACTTAACCATCCGTCTCCGTCATCTTCCAATACATTTTGTCTCCCCCGCAAGCATATTGTTCTACATTTTCTGAATGCAACTCTGTTTTTTCATTAGCGCTCCCACATGAAGTTTACCAAATTATTTCCACAACATTGAAATAACCACAAAATAAACCAGGTATACGCATATTATTTTTATTTGGTGTGGGATGGATGGACGGATGAATGGGTTGTGTGTGTATGCAGCAGATTTTTATATACATACACCCTTATTATATCAACACCACACACCCCATTAATGTGTATTTTCTTCTCTACAGAAGATAGACTCAGCTCAGTAGGGTTGCACTTCACATCCGATTCGCTTTAATACATGACAAGGTGGTCCCTCATTTTGGCGACTCTGCGGGTGAGTCACAAAAAAAGTCACATTGTATGTGATCTATTTACCTGGCATTTTTGCCACCACCACCACCACCACCATCGCAGCAACTTGAACCACTACTGTACTTGATCTTGCACGACAGTACACACTCCGCCACCACCATCATATCTACCTCCAACCACCATTTTGATTCATGATGACGGTTTCTGCGATAGACATGCACGATTTCCTTCAGTCACCTGCTCGACAAAGTAACACCAAGTGAAAACTTCATCTTTTTTAAAAAGTACACAACTACGAATCTTATCGTCTGCACAATGACGGTTATAGAAAAGTGACGTGTTCAAGTTGTGCTTAAATACGTACTTCAAAACATACATTATTTGCTTATTAAGTGCAATATACTGATAAATACACCTGGGAATAATACAAATCAAAGTAATATAACATGTCCGTCCGTCATGCAGCTTCTGAAGAGCCACTCTCCTTCTTCATTCGTCCTTTTCAAGTCGTGGCCACCATTTAGAAACTTTTTCGTTTTCTATTCTTGTAGGTTGGTGTTCATTTTTTTATTATTTTGGCTCAACCAAACTGTCATGTTCGTGTTCTTCTAGTTGTGTACCAGCAAAAGTCAAGCAGCATCAAGATCATCATCATCGTCAAGTGCACTAATTTGCTTTCATTTCGTTTCTCTGTTTTACTATAATGACCGACACACACACTGCTGTGCGTGAGATGTTTTTATCCTAAATAAGTCCCTGCTTACAATTTTATCATTTTTACTCTCTTCTGCTGCCTCGGCAGATTTTAAGATTACTGCTTCCAACTTAACACTGACACACACATCGCTCCCTCTCCACCTCCTCATCGTCTCATCTCGTCGTCATCCCCTTCCTCTTCTCTTTGTGCATTTTTAATGTATTCATGTTACTCTCGCTGCACTAATGTTCGATCCGAATGAACACACAAAAAACAAAATAAATGGATATTTACTGGGGAAGAGGCTATTTAAATAATAATCATCACATGAGCATGTGTAATTACCTTTTTACCTTAAGTAGAAATAGGCTGCACGACTTCACTCACTCTTCTCACTTGCCTGGTGCTGCAGTAGTAAAGCCTTGTTCTCATCTTCCTCCGCGTTCTCCCTTCCTTCTTTGTCACTGTTAGACTGCTGCTGTTATGTACGAGACACAGAGAGAGTTTAAGGAGCCATTAATGTGGAAACATGTAAAAGGATCAACGACGGCGGCAGTGGTACTTTACAGCTATTAATGGATAGAAATCAGAGTAAATTATGAGTCCGTTTACCATAAATAGACTTTCAATGCCCATAACTACTGCTGTTGATGTTCGGAACTCATATCACAAGACAATCACCACAACCGTTTTAACGAAAATGTTATTAGACGATGAAAATTGGGTAGAATCCCCCTCCCGTCCTAAAATACGGTGTAGTTTTTTAAATCCAAATTTCTTGCTGCTGACGGCTACCAACTACTGTTGACTGCATTTTACGTGGTTATTATTGTCGTCGTCGTAGTCGTTGTCATCCTATCGTCGGAAGGTTTAATTTTCACAAAGGATGAAATCCGACTGATCATCATTATCAGCCGTATTATGTTGTATATGCATATGAATTGCCATCAAATTTCCACGTTACATCCGCCTGCACGCGTGAAATTCGAGATGAAATTATCATTCAATCCTCCAAAAAGAATATTAAACAATGCAATCCCAGAGAGGAGAGAGAGAGAGAGAGAGAGAACAAAGCCGCAACAACAGAGACGGAAAAAGATCTGAACTTGAGATATTTCCCATTTTGTTATACGTGAATAAAAGTAGCGCTCTGGAAAAGTTATCATAATCAGAAAATCGGAAACATCCGCCGTTTTAGTTTTCCACTGCGGTATAAAATCGTTTTTCTGTATCTTCTGTCTACAACCTCACAACTGTGGTATTCGACATTGCTTGTTTTCTTGTACACATTTATTCCAGTCAATAGTAACCAACCCCCCACAACAACAACCAAACTCATTTTCTCTCTTCTCTCTCTCTCCTTCTCATTCACTCCACCACCGTTTACACATAGGGAGGAAACGATTGAGAAAATGAAGTCAAGTCTGAAAGCGCTTCATAAGCCAGAACTTATTTATCACGAAAATACATAATATCCTCCCAATCCAATCTGGTTTCAAAAAAACGGACGAGAGAGATAGCAAAGAGGATATAAGGGAATAAATGGGTGTACTACAATTTAAGCTGAAAATTTCGGGGATGTGCGTATACGCGCCGCCACTAAAGTTGTAAGGAAGGAATCAAAGAATGAATCTCTATGAAAAGGGGATGAAATATTCATAGAGTGGCCAAAAGCGTCAACCATTTCGGTATTGTCTACATATATACACACACAATGCTGTTTACTGCCAGGGGTACGTTTTGTATAGTATCATCAACAGCAGCAGCATTCTCGTCGTCCCTCTCATCCTTCTCTGTTCACATTATTAAAAAAGAAGAAGCCACTCAGCCATGTTTTGTAAGCTGTCGGGAAATTGCACGCTTTAATATGCATCAGACATACATACACATCCCCAAAAAAGATCTAAAAAAAACAACTTGCCACCGCTGCTGCTGCCTTTTGGAAAATGATATTATATATATAAGTGGCAAGTGTAGCACTCCTTGTAAAACAGCAGCAGTTTCTAGTGGAACTAAGATTATAAATGGTGAAGTTTTTACCCTCTCAAAAGATTATTCAAAGGGAAGAATATCGGCATACAAACATGAAAACGTAAACTACCCCTTTGCCAATGATACTGATGAATAGACCCTAACCTAAAATAACACACGACACACATCTAGCGTAGTAAATGAGTATATATATATACAGCGTTTCATTCAACCCCTTCTTCATCATCCTGTTCTGGTAATGGGTATTGTGACACGAAACGGGTAGTTTCTCTAAATAGCTAGCTTCACTGCTACGACCGTCGTCGTGGGCTATTATTAGATACGCACACTGGCTTTATAGTAAGGGCAGCCAAGTGCAAACTGTCACAGAGAGAAAGAGTCAACTCAAGAACCAGTAGTGGAACAACCAGTACAGAATATTGAATACAATATGAACAGTTGACGGATATATACTCATACACCTTTCCTTAAGTTGGCTTGATAAAAAAACATAATGCCAGGCTTGTTTATCATCATGTCTGTGTTATGTCACTATTTGTACCAAAATGGCTGCACATCTGTGTGGCAGTACATATATGCATATAACCAGGTTTGTGACATGTGCATGATATGTGTGGTCTAACAGAGGGGCATCTCCCCACGTTCAGTCCCCCTCACCCCCTAGTCTCCCAGTGGTTTTCAAGTCGCTCCATCAATAGTGCCGCAATATGTGCCCCACGTGGAACCCCCAACATGGCACTACTGCATTTCTTAGAATGGTACCTCTTGGAATATGTCGCGTAGTGTCCGTGATGATAATTATAGCGACCAATGACATGCAACCAGGAACGACAACAAATAAAGCTTATATTAAGTGTTGGGATGCAATGTGCTGTATAACTCCTTTTTAAATGAATAAAAGTAAAAAATTTATGCATTCAGTAAAAGTCATAATGCGTCAATGATGATCATTCATCGTTTTTTCCTCATCGTTTATGGTTTGTTACCCAGTGTGTATCCATTGTACTGGATTCGTTGCAATGTCCATACCCGTTGTCACTGCAAGCATTCAATATTTTGTTTCTTCCTGCATGAAGTGCAACACGCAACAACGCTTGAATTTCATACACAGTGACGAATACGACGATAAACTATGCCTTTGAACTTGTGAATGCTTCTATTTTTATTATTACATCTAGTACCTATTATAATTTTATTGTTATCATTACGATGATGATTCCTTTTTTTCTGACCGTTCCGACAAGGATGTGCGGTACCACCTTTAAAAATGGAGACTAGCTGTGCGATTGACTACACAGGTACACTACCTCTACATACGATCAAGGCACAAACAAAAAACGCAGTCGTGTTCATAAAGAACGGAAAATGTTCAAGTCTCTGGCTTCGGAAATTGAAAATAGTAGCAGCGGTGAGGCATAAGTTACATAAAAATGTAATGGGAGTAAGTAAATATGTATGAATGTGTATGTTGCTGAAGGTAGTATAAGTGTTAAGCTTAACCATTGTATAACTTCTGTGTTGCGTACTCGTACAGACGGATCTATTCTTTCTCCTTTGGGTGTGTCGAATCCAGTAATCTTCTCTCCATGGGGTAAATAAAACTTTACAAGAGAGTGAACCGACTCTCCATCCTTGTTGTTTCTATCTAGATATTCGTCATTCGTACATTTGTATCGTTGTAAAGTGCTCCCCTAAAACATGATATGAAATAGTAAACGCAATGCGATATTTGTATCGTTGTGTACGCACAAGGTGAGCAGAGTTATTTCAAAAATGAAATCATAATTTTCACCTTGCCGGTTTTTATGGGAGGCTCTGACGCAGACTAACTCAATAATACTTCTGACTTTTTTAAATTAAGGCACATGGCAAACTGCATGTTTCAGAAGAAAGTTTCTCTCATTGAAATAAGTAGTGTGTGTGTGTGTGTGCTTGTTCTAAGGTCTTGCATCAAATTTGAAGAATTTATTCACTTCTTTGGTTATCTTTTATGACCTTTGGCAACACAATCCGGCCAACCTGTGAATAATCTGACTAATGATAACTTTAAACATTCTCCCCATAAAAATTCCTTTGCAGAGCAAGCGGCTATAATTAAATGCTGAGCACCACACAATTCGGGTTATGGATAACCTGATCTTTGTAAAATAAATGGAGAGAATGCATTTCTCTTCGTAAATGCGATGTAATAAAGATTATCAGGATCCCGCATTGTTTGCAGCGCCCGTAGTTGGTAGTATGGATTTATATTGGCATTCAAATTCCTACTTTCAATCGATTTGATAACAAGTAACAAATAAATACCTTGAACCAGCTAATACCTTAATGATATTAGGACTCTCCAACAATAAAACTTTTTGTCAAGATATGTACTGTCAGTTTACATAACAGTGTATTAATCTTGTTAAATCGATAAGTTTACGAGAGAAAATCCATGTATTTGTCTCCTCCTGCAGCTATTTAAAACTATCAATAGCATGCGAGATTTTCAAACAATGTCAAACGAATAGCTGGAGAGTAATAAAATCATAAATACCTATTTACTTCATAAAGTGTTACCGATCCTGTTCCTAATTGTTTCTATATCGGTGTCCACTAGAAAAATCCTTGTTAATATCTTGCAAGTACTAGGCGTAGTACATACATACGTGCGTATCCGTGTACCAATTATGTCAACTTTGAGGGGTACATTGCATTGTACAAGTCAAAATACCTTCTCTTCACCCCCAGTCAGTAATAAATGTACATCCAGTGATAACAACGACGTAACGCGTCGCGAAACGCGTGCTGCCCTGTGTTCTTGAAAAAATGTGTCACAACTGCTGCCCTTTAAATAATTAATGGTGTCCCAGTAGAACAGTTCCGTTAGCACATTTTCGGCATAATCTTAATAATATTTTGACTAAGCTGTTTACAAGTGGTTCCTTCTTTCTTTTCATCGTCATCAATCTTGCTTACTTTCAAAGTGTCTTTCAAAAGCGATACATTAATATCCCAAAAGAGAAGCACATATAACTCGTGTACCCCACGAGAGAGCTTTCTGTTTCTTTGCCGTTCTTTAAAGAAAAGGCATGATGATTCCAACACGTCGATGAAGTTGAAAGTAAAAAGTATTAGCACTGCACCTATTATGTAGTATACATTCAAACAATTCTGTAGGGTGTTGTTGACTTCGAAGGATCAATAGAAGAAACAAGTTTTCTTCTCTTCTGCGACAAGGAACTTGTGTACATTGAACAGTTAAAGGCATCCTAATAATACTATTACCTCGTTTTGCCTCTGCCTTTCAGTGAATTTTCTATGCATGCATATGTGTCATTATCGGCTTAATTTTATTACCGCCACAAAAATCATCACTCCTGGGAGAACGGTATTTTGCTAGTTTTATTGCATATGCGCTCCTATGCTTTCATCAGAACAAGTGTACTTGTTGTATCAAAAATATTAAATAACAAGTTGTTCTAAATGTTAGCGTGCTTGTTCCTTGAGGGACTTGTTAGACAATCAAGGCACAAGCTAAAAGTGTTATATTTATTATAGAGCACTCGACTTACCTTTTGCTGATAATGTACGAAAGGTAAACAGGATGCACTTAATCTGCTAATAATAAAACTGTTTTAATATGATGAAGCGAAATTGAACATGTTTTGGAAGTAATTTACAAGATTACATGCATTTGAGTTACAACACAACCTAGATTTAGAATAGAAACAACTACTTTTACATTTATTGTACATTTACACTTACATTTAGGGAATGTTGGAATGATAATGTGTTGTTGACATGATGGAAATGTAAGCAAAACAACTTTCTTTTTATTTATATCTCACAGTAATTTACAATCTAAATATTACCTTACGCAATGGCATCAATTAGACGTTCTTTAATACTGAATCTAAAAAATGTAGTAAGTAGTTCGAAAGTTTCTCTTTACACTATGGCATTGCTTCGTTCTTTCGTGATAGACAAGTGAGATACACGAGTAAGATACAAGTTTTATATCTAAAATGTGATAATTATATTTAGCAGAAAGATCTCTCTAATCTAGATTTCCTTGTTATCAGTAGATCCTGATGACACAAGACAGTTGACATTGGGGGTTTGCTCCGATCCGAAGGTTGTTAGTTGGTAGGCCGTTTGTAGCTGTTGAATCGGTAATACTGTCTTTAGTTACCGATGTACCCTGTTGTTGTTGTAGAACCTTTGTGGATACGCATGATTGTTTCCAGCGGGTTGGTTATTGCGTCTGTAAGGAGCTCGACGATAGGGACGTTCAGAAGCTTCCTGCAAGGACATATATATGTTCAATTAACGGCTACT
>JAHZNE010000619.1:0-26610 GCA_027744055.1 Callyntrura sp. NNG-2020
ATTGGGTAATATCATAGTTACTTGTCGCAAAATTCAATTCCCAAGGACTCTGCTACTCCGACTTCTACGAATATTACAACAGCTGAACTGACAATGTAACTTGGTACGTTTTATTTTTTTATGTCACCAACGAAAGCTAGCTATAAAAAAAAACACGAACAACTTTCCCTCAACAGTGTGACTGCATATATGACGACTTTTAACATTGATAAAAGCAGCGGAGCGGCGGCGTGGAGATAAATACAACGACAAAGTTACTTCTACTAACTAAAGACATCCCATCCTCTAATGTAAGCGAAACTTTCTTAATTTCTCAACAAGCAAAAATAAAGGTTACTTATACCTGGTAGCTAGTTATCACCATCTCTGACTCCGGCTCTACTTTTTGTTCTCTCACAAAGCCCCGGCTTCCGTTTATATGAACGTGGTTTTCAAAGTAAACGAAACGTGTGCGGCTGTATCATGTACGTACATTTCTTCAGAATAAAAAATAGTTAAAGAAGCGAGATGTTAAAAAAAGGACATTATATAGTATTTCACCCTTTTTGGCTGTACAAAGTAAAGGAAAACAATATTTTGTTGGTGAAGTAAAGGATGTGACCAAACTACGAAATGCGCTCTCAAACATTCCACGCTTTCTGGTCTGGTCCGACTTTTGCATTTACACCGAAAGTTAGAGGCAGAGGAAAAGAAACATTGTTTGTCCGACGTATACATACATCCCTATATTCAGTGTATCCACCTCGTTTCCTGACTTTGATATGCAACACAACCACAACCTGTTTATTTCTATGTGTTTGTACTTATCTATCTACATCCGGACAATAATATACGGTCATACGGTATCTTATCATATGCATACATGGGGTCTATAGGTTTATGGTATTGCAAAGGGATGTGGCCTTTCACTTGATCACTTTCACTATACCATACTATACTATTGGCTCTCTCTGCGCTTTATTGATGGTACAATACATGCCCTCCTGCTGTAGGTCTGGTGTCTGGTTAGTATCTTCTCGTTACGTTTTCTTTATCAAATCGCCACCAAAAAAAAATAGAGTCCGAGTCCAACAAAACGTTCGGAGCAAGGGCAGCAATTGTGCTTCGTGTTGAACGACGTTGTTGTTGATGATGATGATGATAATACACGTAAGTTTTCCTTCAAACCCCTTTTTTTCTTTGGAAAGTCAGTAGGTCAACGTTGCCAATTACAGCGTGGGATTAAAGTGGCAAAAATGGGGCATCCCAAACGAATGACTAGTGTAGATCAAGAAGCAGACCGTCATTCTAACTGGGTAGCCAAAGGGAAAAGTAATACCTAGTGTCAGACCGTATGTAGTTTGTGTTTTTGTGTATGTGTGTGTGTGCATGCACTGATACCAAATGGCCGCATTTTTCCAGCCTGGTAAGCTTACATGTGGGGGTAATGTTGCTGAGCTCTCCATATTTCATGATTTCGTATACTAGCGCACCAAATTGAGTGAAAGCAGGAAAATGGAAGGAAATGGAAAGAGAGTTAAAACGTTAAACGGACCTTCCATTGCTTTCGCGGGAAAAATATTATTTTTAATAAGCGTAAATAATTTACGAGCGGTGTAAACACAACCTCGGAAAAAAGGCTTCACCAGCTCGGGCAAATAATTTTTTAAGCAGAATACAACATAGGGATACTTGAAATCTGGGGAAAAATGCAAGGCCAACATACACAGGGTGTATATAAACCCATTGAATTGCTGCATTGTTAAAACTAGTTTCCTGTGATTACAGCGGAAGGATGTGGGTAGGTGCAGCACGAAAACATTTATAATGCACGAACAAATCTGCCCAGAGACCCTCAGAAATACTATACTGTTGTAAAGCTGATATTTTTCTTAAATTTGTTGGATAAATGTTCATAAAATAAAGCTGTGCGTGGTATACATTCTCGCGATTTTGTTCAAATAATAATATCCTATCTTGATCCTAATGTACTAAAAGTACGGAACGAAAAAAGAAAAAAATAGTCGTTTTTTTGCACATTGCACTCACATGATCATCATGGTCGTTGTCATTGAGAAAGAAAACTCTCACACAAACATAAAAACTTTCAGTTTTCTTTCTCAGACAAGAAACGCTCTTTCCCCACGACCATGCACAATGCAGAGAGTGATATAAAATGATCTTTTCTACTTTGGTATCGGCAAAACTGAATGAGAAACGAGCCTGATTTTCTCTGTTGTACAACCAACCATACGATAGCTTTCTTTTTCTCCTTCACTCTTCCTTTTTTCCGATCAAAAGGGAAAAGGAATAGTTTGGTATGCAGTTGTAAAATAAAATGACTCGTCTTTTATCCTGAAAATTCCGCAATCATCATGACCAGATACGGATACAAAAAAGACGACAGGAAGCAAAAAGTCAATAGTGGAGGGATACATTATATATAGCATGTGCCTGTAGTATATATTGTTACTTTATCCGTCCTTTTTGTGCTATTGCATTACATAACTACCACCACACAGTCAAAAGTCAGGAGACCTTTAAAGCAACAATCAGACACATCATTTCACTTTCAGAAGCAGTTTTTTCTCTCGTTGTAGCATCTGTAGGAAAATATCCTACATTATGACACCGCCATTGCATTGTTAAAGCTCCGTATATTTGGTATTTGTAGAGCTATATATATTTAGTGTTTGGAACGAGTAGAAGTGGTGTGCAGATTCGGTTGCAGGATCCTTTACAGCAAACGACGCAATACTTAAGAGTGTTTGGCAAGCGACTTTACGTGTGTGTGTGTGTGGTGGAACTTATAGATTCTTAAGTGTTGAGCAAGTAAACATTTTTTCGCAGAAAGAAATTCCACCGTGTCAATGGAAGAAAGAATCCATGAAAGGAACACAACAGTCATTGGAACTTTATGGAGTGGTGTAGCTTTAAAATACTCAACTTTTTTTGTCCGGTAATATCTTTTTAACCATTTTACTGTAGATTCCACTTGTATTTAGACGCTTTTTCAATGTTAAAAATACATGAAATCTATAGGTATGCAGACGATGTAAATGTGGGGGGTGAAGTACGTACTCATGAGGAAGAGATGATGACGACGATCATGATCGTCATCAGGAGAGAAAAAGAGAAAAATCGCATTTCCGTTCATAAGAAAATGTCACAGGGTGGGCATCAAATATCAAATCAAGAATAGGCCTCCTTTCTTTCTTTCTCTTACTATGTTACTCACTCACTTTCGTTTCGAAAGATTTCCCAAAGTGCTGCTCAATCTCCATAACTGAAATAGAAAGGACTCAGCTTTGAATCAGAAATAATGCTAGTAAATGCCGCTTCGTAATATAATATAATTTTTTCTGGTTGATGATGGTCCTACTCCATCGCACTGTTTTGGGTTTGAACGCGCAGCAAAGTACTTTTCACGTGAACCCTTTAAAAAGGAACTTTTTAACTTTTTTGGTTATCGTTTAGGGACTTTAAAACCGTCAAAAAAGTGGCAAACTGGCAAGAGATTACATCTCCAAAGACCAGCTGGTGCTGTTGCTTTCTGAGCGGAGACGAAGGAGAGACACTTGTGACGAAGATGACGACGATAGTGACGATGATGATGATAGGAAAGCATAAAAAGAAACAAGGAAAAAGGCGAAAATGAAAAAGGAAAAGTAGTTTGGTGGCGGTGCCAAAAAAGTTTAGGATCGTTTCTCCTTGTATTGGCGGCGTCCTTTCTCGTCGTAGCTGGCAACACAATAACAATATTATTGGCAGGATATGTACCTACTACCTGTCTCCATCCTTCCTGCAGCGGGAACAAGGACGAAGGACGGTATAAATTGCTGTTTCTTTCTAAAACGCCCTTTTCAATAGCCACTTAAATGTTAGAAACATCACAACCACTGCCAGAACAGAACATGTGTGTGTGTGTGCGAGAGAAAGAAGAATACACTACCGGAGAGAAGAATGTGCTCTCTTCTAGCTTTCTTGTGTTGATCGCAAAGCTTATGATGATGATGATGATGATGATCACAATGTACACATATAATATTGCATTGGCAAGAAATTCCAAAACATTTTTCAAATGGTTAGCTGAGTTGAAAATGAATGTTTGAAATTGCAGTTTCCCCTTCTCTGCGTCTTCAAGACAAGCCAAAAAATTTAGCAACAATACGCAAACATTTTTATCCTTCTTTCATAACAAGTGTTGGAAAGAAGTAAAAGGAGTTCCAGACAAAAACGCCCGTTACGTCGACAATGTAAATTTAGTAACAGCACAACAACCCTATTTCATTCGTTGAGAAAAAGTTGACTTTTGGGCACTTAACCTGCTTTATTTTTAACTTTGGAAAACGGAACAGAACAGCGGTACCGATAGGGATTTTTTTACTTTCCATTTCCTGTCACTAGGTACCTATGTATGCTACCAACTGGAAAATTACATTAGCGCCTGCTACACAACCACTACTCCCTTTGCTCTTTCTCATAATTTAATATTCAAACTTTTTGAGGACGTGATGTTGCTGTTGTTTTGTTTTCATACGACGACATGTGGCATGCATATATTACGTAATGGAGCTGTAGCTACTACCGGAAGAAAGGAAGTACAATGGCAAAATGGCAATACGCATTAGCATGCAAGGAACGAGGAAAAGGTTAGAGAGTGAGTTACAGTGACATGATTTGCAAGCAATATGGTTTTATTTTATACATCTGCGTACACGGACAGGGTTCAGGTGCGGCAATACTTTCACAAGGGGTATATATTTGACAAGGAGCACAAACAAGTTTTGGCTTTATAAGGTAATATAGATACCCTATTAGGTACTTTCTCTCCTGTTCCCTTTCTCCGGTAACTTTCCATTGGGGAAAAGTTTATGCTACTTTATGTCATTTGCATGTGACTAAGCACATTTATTCCGAAAAGTTATGTGTTACGTCAACCATGTGACATATTGCAGTTGTGCAATACGTCACTTTCTCAAAAAGAGGAAAGATGGGATCCTTGGAAAAACTCAAAATACACGGACAAGGAATCATACAATTTACGGCTAGTTAGTTGCATAATATGTTCGTATAACTGTGATGAAACAGTATCACAGTTCATTATTATGCAAAGTTATACTTCCGGAAAGACAGAGCAAGAGTATAATTTTCGTTATGAATGGTGTATCAGCCATAAATGAACCTTAAATGTCTTTACGCGACTGCCCTTCCAAATTCCTGGATTCGAGATTTTAATTCTGGTGACATCATTTTGATGGCGTCCAGAGAGAACATGTTGAAACCGCCTTCATCTCAATGCCACGTCCTGATGTTGTTGCCTGTTGCAATGTTTGTACGTGTTTATATGAAAAACGTGACTCCGAAAAACGAAGCGAGGAACACATCGCCTAAATGCAAACTGTGACTGGAGTAACCAAAAATTTATAAAGTATATAACCATTTCATACATGAATATATATACAGTTAGAGAGTTGGAAATTCCTTTCCTTCAGCCAAATGTCACATCTCCAATGGCGGCAATGTTCATTATTGCTCAGCTCTGGCTTTATCTTATTGTTTGTTATTCGACAAAATGACAGGCAATGGCGACAGGCTTACCTGAAAGAGAGTAGAGTGTTCTACTGATATGAGTCATTGCTTGTTTCATGGCATTTCATTAGCATTTTATATGCAGTGCATTGTACTACATGACTGTGACACGAACAAGGAAGACCTTTTTGAAGGTGTATGGTAGGTAGGTAACAGAATACAGAAAAAGGATTGAATCAATAGTCCTTTATAACTTTAGTGTAGTACATTCCCCCGCAATATTTTGAGCTATATAATCAACGATATAGCGAACGACCGATATTTGCACACTGAAATTTAATGAGATTTGTAAAAATATACACGTGTGTCAGCTTAGTTTGCGGTTGATACTACTGAAACAATGTATTTTATCGGATAGACGACGAACGATCACTATATACCTTTCCCCAGGTAAACATCTTCACATTGCAGGGAAAAATTCCCGGAAACGGATCTCCAAGGTGGGTGGCACAGTGGCACCCCACAGATACTTAAATGAACTAAAAGTCACCGAAAAACTATTACAAACATTTTGCCATTTATGAATATATATAACACACATCTACCTTCCCACACATATTGTGTTTATTTGACATGCTGGTGTTGAGTTCTACATCCTCTCACAAAACTAAAGTCTACCGACAGCTCAATTTTCAAAAGACGACCGTGATACAACAAACGAAACCTGCGAACATACAGTTCCGTTAAATTAAATATTAATTTTGACAATAAATAAGATGTATGTATAACTTTGCAGACTCTCTGGAGCCCCATTTGGCAGAATCCCCATGTGATATCCGTTGTATACTAATACTCTCGACTATTTTTAGTGTTTTATTAATTTAGCCGTCAACATAGCTCAAACAAATGTAGACATACATCATAAAATGCGACACACCTTACAATGTAAACGTTATGGATGATATGAGCGCTGTGCTGTAATAAAAAATAAATAAAGAACATTTTTTCGCGAGTAATGAATTATGTTAAGTACTTTCCACGCTATGCATTTTCTTTTCAAAACAGCATGCTTATTTGTCATCCATTCATTTTCAGTCAGAACTAGAACTGCCGGCAGAGAACACTTTGTACAGGTATAACTGTACGTATTTAATTTATACTGTACACAATATAATTTTTTTGCACAGATTGCAAACGAAATTGTGCGCATCGTATAATAAATACTCTGTGAGACATTGCTATTCTTTATCACGGCAAAATTGGGGAAATACTTTTAGTACCATACCATAAATCTTGGAAACCCTCCTGCAGTCTTCATCCGTATCATATATCAAATATGCGCATACTTGCGATTTTCTTGAAACCCCTTTGGCCCTTTAATACCGCCTTTTTTGCTGTTAGTTAGATAGAATATAGAATACATTTTTCAACCAAAATTGAAATAGATACGAAAACAGAGAGGTGTGGGGTGAGCAACTACGGGGGCATGTAGTGTAAGGTTGATGAAGGGATGCAAAACGTCGTTTCTATATCCCAGCAAAAATGTTTTTACATGAAAACATTTTGAAACAAAACTGTTATCGTATGGAAAAAAGTATCCATTAATCCTGATCTGCAATCCCTTTTGACTTTTTTGTGGAATTTCTATACTACAAAATCTGTTTGGAAGTTTAAAGTTTCCTTTGCCACAATTATGTCTTCCTAGGAGCTGGAAAGCAGCACAAATTAATTTATTGGGGAAAGAAGGATAAAGCAGGGAGAAGTTTTCTGCATGCTTGCAGCGTGTGAAATGAATTTACAGCTTGAAGTAAAAAGAGGAACAGCGTCTGAATTATAGTGTTCTTGTGTCTGGTTCATTTCGTCTTGTTTGTACGATACACGATATGCTCATGTTGGAGGTATTCAAAAATGACAGCGAGTTCATTCGTTTGTTCAAAAAAAGTTTTTTTCTCCCTTGTGCTGGTGGTTATTATTATTAATTCTTAAGATGAAATTCCACCTTCCATTGTTTCCAAAACATAAACCCTCGCATGAATACTGACAAGAACTTTACTACCTTAATTCTCTTCATTTCATTGCATTTCGCATTGTTTATTATTATAACGATACGCTCACAACAACGTCATACGCTGCTGTTCAGTATTATTATCAAAACATGAAAGAGATTTCACGTCGTAACGTAACGAATTCATTCACGCATACTTTTGGTACAGATGCTCTCGGTTCTTCTCTCTTTCTCGCCCTCTCTACTGGTATCATTTTCCTTCTTCCGTGTACACAAAATATTATAAATTATGGCGATTCAAATCCTTGTTTATGTTTTGGTTCGTGTCAACTGCTATTTTTTCGTTTTATACACGCCTCACCTATTACACCACACCAACTACCCATCATCATCATCATCGTAATCATCTTCATCGTCACTCTTGTCGTAGGTATTTTTCTAGAGATATGTGCTTAGAGTGCTTGTGTCTTACGAAAATACTAAAGATCCAGCAACACTCTGCCACAGCGCCATGCATCGTCCCAATGAGCTTAGTAAGTATGTATGATACGCAACGTCGCAATGCACTGCACCGTGAGCAAAGCTTATCTCTTAAGGCGACCACTGCGTGTATACGCATCTAAAACATACCTATTTCTATTATACTCTGTAACATAACTTACAATAAAAGAGTTTTCGTGTGACTGTGGGACTCATTTTTCTTCTCCATTTTACATAAACCAGAACCTCAAACCAAAAAATAACTTTTCTTAAGCCTTTTCTCCTCTTCTCCCTTTTCTCTCTTTTTCTCTTATATTGACTGTTGTTCATTGAGTCACTCTTTTTGAGATGGTTATGCTATGCGTAATACCCCCTTGTCATTATTATTATTACGCATAACATACATGACAATGGGAGACTATGTGTGTGGTTATTGTGTAGACGTGACCACTTGAGGATGAGGAACATTTAATACCGTGATGCACTTCAACGTACTCAACATAATCGTTTCCTTTAATACTATTATTATTATTATTGTTACCACTCATTCTACCAAAGCAAATGTTCATATATGTGCCGGGCCACAGCAAAGCGTATATATTGCTTACTGCGTGCGTGTACTATTATTGTTCTTATTTGACTTTTCAGTGGGCAAATTTAATTTAACTGACAGTCTGTTTTAGAATTCATCGTGTAAGAACAAACAAATGCACACAACAACGAATACTTCCTTCGTCTAACGTGCTTTCCTAAACTTTGTTTTGCAGATAAAATGTTTCATTGGAGTGGAGGTCTCCCTGTATCTACCAGAGTATCACACAAATGCAAAGCAAAGAAATGGTTTGATCCGCTCCACGATACATATGCACACTATTTTCAGAGGGATTTTTGTAAGTTACCCTGAAATTTTCATGGCATCCCATTCAAGCATGTGATTTTACCATAAATTTTCCTCTTTGCAGGTTGTGCACTCGCATATAAAGTTGTGTGTTTTAGTAAAAGTGTGACCACATTTGTGGATTATTCCTATGACTCTCTCTACGAGTTTACGTATCTGACCAGATGGAACCAGTACCCCCTTGCATACTGCGTGGCCGCTACTACGCCACCATAGATGTAATGTGAGTAATAGCCATGCAGGCTGCAAAGTGCTGTTGGGAAGAAAACACTTCCATCAAAGGATTAGCATGTCCCGCAAGAAAATAACGTAATTAATCCCTACCTGGTCGCTGATGCGTGCTTGTATTATGAGAGAGCGGGGCTGGTATGTTTGTGTATGTTTGCTCCTCGGAAGAGATAATAGGATGCATTATTACCATCATGCATGCCTTACAATTTTTATCCTCGTTCGCTGCGTTGTTCTTGATGATAACGATGATGATAATGATGAGCAGATTAAGAACTCAGAGAAACGTTGGGTAATAATTTTAATGCATTTCATTATTATAACAGCGAAATATAATGATAATAAATAAAGTAGGATGTTGTATACATTTTCTGCACACTCAATGGCTTTATACCAGCGGTTATGTTGATATACACCAATACACCTCTCATTATAAGCATCTCTTATGTTACTGTGTTGCTGCAACATCATTTTAGCTTAAAAAGCAGTTTGAAATGAAGCATATCTCTTCTCTTTTGAAAAAAAAATTGTGTTTCTGTGCTGGCTGGTTGTTTGGTGGTGAATCTCTACTTCTCTCCACAGAAAAAATATGACATTTTTACTATTTGACAACAACCATCAACATATTCAATAGCTTCTTTTATCATTTCCCCTCAAGAATTTTGAAAGAAATGACAAGAGCCGAAGAAAAAGAAGAATTTGCATAAAACGCGATATAACATGGTTAGATACGTGGAAGATAAAGGGTATAAAAGGAAAAAACGTACTAGTAATGAATATAAAGAATGAAGTTAACAACAAGTTTTTTGTTTGTTTCCCTTCTGGTATATTTACTTCTGGCTTACAACATGGCTGTTCATGTTCATTAAGCTTAAAAGATCACGATATTGCATGCCAATGTTGGGGATGACGATCATGGTGGTGGTGGCGGCGGCGGTAGTGGTGGTAGTTGGCAATACAGAATAATGATAATGATCAAGTTCTTCAACTGATATCGATGGCTGAGACATTCCCAATACGAAAAATGTTTATCAAACAAACCGAGAAGAAGACAAAGTAAAAGGAGGAGGTTTTGAGTAAATGCAGAAACACACGTAAATCATTTTTTCTGTGTGGTTTGTGTGTACTTGTATATCGTTGTATGCGTTGTTTTCGTATATCTTGTTATCTGGTAGTGCCGATAACTGTGAGCTGTTATAAGTAACAGTTGTGTCGATCGCCATTTGAAAGCGCTCATAATATATATTTTTTCCTGGTAGACTAGTGAGGGGAAAAGCAAAGTGGGTATTAGTGTTTCCCTAATGATATTGATGGTTGACTTTGGCATGGTTTTCCTTGTTCGCTTTTGCTCTCTGGTTTTTGTAACAGGTTTTATTGTTGTGTGTGTACGCGTAGTGTGGTATTTGGTGGCGTTATACCTGTTTATATGATTGTTTGTAGTAGAGATATAAAAAGGCTGTGCATATTATTACCTATATGTATATGAAGGTAATAATGGTGTTTTGATGGTCGTTCCAATTTCCTGCCTGTCTGTGTGTATTCTCTCTGCTGCGCTCTGCTGTTGGTCGCTCGCTCTTTTGTGCCAATGCAATAATAGTCCATTATAACATTTTATTGCTTTCGAAGCTCCTTCCAAAACATCCACATCTCTTTGCTAGTTACGGGGTAGTTATTGGTGTATGCCAGTAAACTTGCTAAATTGTTGGTATATGCTTATATATATGTGTGTGTGTACTTTGTTTGTGTGTATATGTCTGTGAGTTTTAAGTCAATAATCAGGAGAAATGAACGTGATTGCAATTTGTGCATACCAATAATTTTGTCATGTAA
Source organism: Callyntrura sp. NNG-2020 (assembly GCA_027744055.1). NCBI lineage: Eukaryota > Metazoa > Arthropoda > Collembola > Entomobryomorpha > Paronellidae > Callyntrura > Callyntrura sp. NNG-2020. Next base: position 10,953 of record JAHZNE010000619.1, read on the forward strand.
CAGCAGACGCAAAAACACGATCACATTTCCCTTGAAACGCTTACTGTCGTAAAAAGTGGTGTAACATATTTGTACTTTGATGTTATATTATTATGCTTAAAAATGATCTTGTGTGGGGGTAATGTTTGGTTTCGTTACGGATTGCTTGATCTGTTCTGCACACACAAGGGAAAATAAACATGCTTTTGTTGTTGAAATGCAAAGATAGTTTCAATTCTGTTCCTCTCGACTCCAAAATGTAGAATTGAATTGCATACGGCTATGGGAGTCGTGTATGTTTGCGCTGTATGTGTATAAGCTATTTGGAAACCGAATGAAATTTAATGTTTGACCAACTCTTCATTTTGATGTTTTACACGTTTACCGTTTAGCTACACACACACTACTAGCACGATTCCTGGAAGCCACATTGACATAACCTATATTGTAGCGGTAGGAAAGCCATCATTTAGACCATTATTAGACTGACGACACATTCAGCAGCAAAACGCTGACCGTTAAACTCGGAACAGAACAGGACTGGAATGAGGATCGTTCCAAGGACCAGCTAGCTAGCTACCCTTGTATTTTAAATTGACTACGTAAGTCCACAGAGGAAATTGGCCTTATCCTCTCTCCAGTTGATGGCATTATTATTACCCTTCCATTCCATCAACTGCTTTATGCTTGTACCTCTCTGTGTAGGTTTGTGCACTCAAATTCTTTTCAGTCTCTCAGCGCTGTAAGCTGCTGTGCTGTGGTTTTTTATGAGCACAAAATTCAGAGAAAATTGGCTCAATTGACTAGACTACTACTGTCTGCGTGATACAAGGACGATTATCGACAACTGCCATACAAGAAACGCCCACCACCTACATTTCTATCAGGAGAGTAATGCGAAGGACATTCAAAAGCTCAATAACCCACACACTAGCTAAAGAAGCTGATTTGAAGTTACCAGTCGTTCAGTTAGTTGGTGTTCTATGCATTCATAGGATATAAGCTTTTTCAACCTGGCAAAAACGGAGGGATTTCGATTTTTGCAAAATGAGTCGTGGAGGAGAAATCTCAGAAAAGTTTTTCTCTACTATGTCGCTGTAATAGCGCTATGTCCCACACAAGTAAACGGCTAACAGCTATGTGTGGCGACTCGCTGAAATCCGACTTTCGACACACATATATACATATGTAGTACGTAATACATTCTTTACATTTATATATGTATTTATTCACTTACATAAAGCAAACAAGACTACGGTTGGTAACTGTCAAAAAGTGATACGATTATAAGGACAACTTGCAAGCTGGTTTTAGTCACCCCTGGAAAATTTTCTTGTTTCGCTATATATATATACACACACACCCACACCTCTCTTCTTGCTATTATTAGAGGATGTAAGGTGTGGGGTTTAGATGATTGCGAAATGCTCAATTGATTGAGCTATTTAGTTCAGTGTAGGCAGTATATAGTATACAGCATACAGCCTACGGCAGGCGAAAAAACATTCTAAAGAGAAAGTTAGCTCACCAACCAGCTTAAATCGACCAGGTCTTTTTATACCCCTTCACTTATTGTTTGGATACACATGGATATTTAGGATATAGAGAACCGCGATAATGTGCGTATGGCGTATACAAAAAGTAAGCTATAGTATATAACGTGTACCACATTTCCACGTTGGATTTGACTAAAGATTTGTTGACGCTGAGTGTAGGTGTAGATGTAGCTAAATGAATCTTTACATCTATATCGATCGTCGGGATCACGTCTGATTATTTGTTTGGACCTACAAACTCAACGAGGTTCGTGTAGGTCTACCATGTACCGATTTGTTGTGACTCCACAGCTCTTTAGTACGATAATGAACCAGCGTGGGTTTCGCTGTATATTATCTTTTATTTTATCTTTTTGTAGTATTTTCTGCGGTGACGATACATACTATAGAATTCTCAAGTTCTCAACATCTCAACGCATTACGTAAGTATAGCCAAGTGTTTGCATAAGGTATAAGCCTCCTTTGTCGTTTTTTTCCCTACACGCTTGTTTTGAACCTTATGGGTTGGTCACTACATATTCAACCCATTACCTGCTTACACTCTTGTCGGTTGCGCTCTTGTAAATCTAAACTGACAACTTCCCTTTTATTTTTCTCCATACATCCTGCTGGTTCCGGGAAACGTGGGTAGTTTTCTCCGCAATTCTGGCCTGTCCCTGAAGAAAATTCGCACGAAGTTGGCCTTCAAGTAACAGCTAAACAGCTAGTAGGGTTTTGTAGAAAACGAGGTAAAGGTAAGTAGGTAACAACAAGAGGAGAAAAAAGAAATGAATGACAAGGATACGGATTTGCACAATCCTTTCTCGGTTTTCTTATTTTGTCGGCTTTGAGGCTTGAGGCTCTTCTTTCGGTTTTCAGATTTTCAGTGGTGCTGCCAGAAACAAACATAAACCGCGTGTATATAGGTGATAGGTAGGTGGGTAGACATACAAACATATATGTGAACTATTAAACTCCTTTTGGGATTTCAGGAAGACTGTCGGATTACGCATCTCTGGTGATCATCTCCGGAGATAAATCCTTATAAAGTGTTGCAGCTGCCAGTAATAATGTAAGTGTGTAAACATGTTGGACAAAAATACGTGTTTATCTATGCAAACATGTACATAAAATATCTCGTTTGTAGAAGAAATGAGTTTTGTCTATAAAATTGGGACGTGTTTGCGAGCTTAAACCATCATCATCATCGTCATGATCCGCAAATTATATTGCATTCTAAGAAAGTTTTCCGTTAAGATTTGAATCAGCACTCTCCTCCGATAATAATCCAAGACTGTGTGTGCCTGTGTACCTGAACACAAAAATTATCCACATTTAAGTTTTCCTATCTCTACTTTCCAGGTTATTACAGGGAATTAATATGCAAAAACGTCTTCTTCAACACCATCATCCCCATCAGATAACCTATATATGGAATACCAATGGAAATTACAACTATTTTTTTTATCGTTTCACCAAAATCTGCTCGAGTTCTGAGTACGAGCTCGTACGAGATTTGAATAATATGAGTTGTGGGTTATTATCGTTGTCCACTTAAAAGGGACATGTTGTAATAGGGTTGGAGCTAACCACAACCACACAGTCCTCATCTGTAAGCTTGTTCTCTTCTGTCTAAGTTATTTCTTCCTGATAAGCACCCACTTATTTATTTATCTCCCCTAAACTTTAGGCATCTAAATTGCTTGCGATAAAATAATTAGGGAACTACGAACGACTGCAAAGCATGTAAAGTTTTTGTCAATTTACATACATATTTGTATGCAATACATTTTTAAGTATTTATTTCTCACTCCACCCAATTCCATTCGCCAACACGTCTACGACGACGGTTCCTCCGTCGAAAGGTAGTCAAGAATTGACAAGACAAAACGCCAATCTCTACGGCTGCTTTTAACAGATTAGTATACAGGAAAAGTTGCTAGCATCAAGTCCCTCTTGTTGCCAGATAGCACGATCAACGCTCTGAGCTTTTTTAATTCTTCCACCCTTCCTGCAATGATAGTGTTTTAAATGAAGTATCATCGCGATGATAAGAAGAACTTGCAAGGAGATATTTTGTGAAGAGGTGTAAAATCTTCTGAAATGATTTAACTTGTTTATTTGTTTTTGTTTACGTGCCGTTGTCGTTGTCCTGCTGTTCTATAACGGAAGGCACGTCGTGGCATGTCAGACTTCATTATATGAACTTTTTGTTACTTAAAAACGATTGTTTGTTTACAGTAGTAGTGAAGTGTGGTAGTGGTATTCTTTTCAAACAGGAACTGCTAGAGGCGCTTCGAAAAGCAATCCACTCCACCACCACAAGACACGTCTTGCAAGAGTATATAGGAGTCACTGAAGAAAGCGGGTGGTAAAAAGTTGAGTAAACCTGAGCTCATCATAATATAAGTAGCTTGTCAAAGATGACCGAAGCAGAAGGGTCGTAGTCGTAGTTTATAATGATGATTTGGCTACGACGACGAAGATGATGATGATGATGATGTGCACTTTTGACTGGTGATAAAATACAATAATGTGTCAGTGTGTGTACAGGAGAATAAAAACTCCGTATGTAGCATTTGCACACGACATATTTTAAAGTCAATTTGAATTAAAGGCAGGTACCGTTGTTGTGATAGGTTGTATATAGTATGTTACGTTTATCATCATCATATTATGCAACAAAACAAACAAGTTTCGAAAATTTGTCTTCGAAGAGAGCGCTCTGAGGTTGGTGTATATTATTATTGGTATTTGTCATTCATGATTATCATCGTCATCAACCAGATTTGCAGCACAGCGTAAACGTAATCCAAATGCATACAAAATTAATTTTTATACATCAAAACCGCAATACGTGGGCTGCTCTGCTGCCTCACAGTATATCCATTTCAACATAAGTAGTAGTAAAGAAATCACCGCACGTCATAATGTAAACATTGTTGGGTTGATCAAGCTGTACTTCTACAAGACATCAAACGACAAATTTGACAGGCGTTATGGTTGAGTTAGTGGAGTGACTGTATCATATCGTATCGCTTCCTCCACGGTTTTCGTTCTGGATCTGGATAGATGGTAAATCTTTCATGTATTCTTGTTATGATACACATTCTAAAGGGCATGTCAACTTACAGTTAAAGGTTTCATAAGGCAGGGAATATAATGGTAGTAGTAGTGGTAGCAGCGGTAGAACTGTCATGTCATACCAATAATGGATGATATTCGGTCGAGTCAAGTCTTTAGGAAAATGCTGACGAGTAGTGAGTCAGTGAGTGGTGCCCAACAGGAAGCTTTTTAAGTGAGCCTTGAATGAATCTCGACAGGTGATGTGCTTTGAATTGCCACAGCGTCAATTACGCTTTTTCTCTTCTCTTGCGTGTCACTCCACCTATGTGCCAATCTTCACTTTTTTGCGTTTTACTTACTGTGCTCCACGGATGATAGTACATTTTCCTTTGACTTTGCAAGTAGACAGCGTTTCCTATTTGAGGTTTCATTTTGCTGAGAATGTTCTCCAAGTTCTATCTGGCTTGTGAATGTGACTGATATGCGATGGTGTGACTACACGTCACATTAAAAGCGCGTTTGTATAATCAAGCCAAATTATATGTATCTCTCCGTTTTGGTGTTTTTACTACCAGTCTCTGCCACTGAGAACTGGATATGGTGGTGGATGCTCAAAGGTTTTGCTGTTGACAATGTTCAAAAATGGAAACGATAATATTTTATTACATCACCAAAGACCTCCTATCATCCATGACTTTTGGATGTACACTACTTGGGCAAAATTAGTCGGGCATGCTGTCAGTTAAAGATTAAAGAGTTTCACAAAATATTCATAATTCACTAAAGCGCTTTCAAAGGAATGACAGTAAAAAGCTCACTACTAAAGCTCGCATGCTATTACTGCCACCACTTTGTTACAAGAAATACTAAAATTCCTTTAAAATGACCTTAGTCTCTTTTATACCACTACTCCTTCACTCTCTCTCTACCCTCGCGGCAAATGAAGCCCGAAACAAGAAGGAAAAGTATTATATTTATTAATGCTATATAGCCTCTGTGTACTGTTTATGGGCGGAAATAGCATAGGTATATTAATTCACTCTTAGGAGTAGAAATTCTGAAACTTTCAGGGTGCATATTTTAGGAACTGATAGACATTCCTCCGCTCTCTCTCTCTCTCTCTCTCTCTTCTATTTTCATTTTTCATCCATTCGGTTTCCTCATAATATTATGAAATTATATCGCGAGGCAAAATTTCCTTTGACTTCTTTGAATAATACACAAGGCAGCCACTACCGCACCGTCCAAACTGAATTAAATATTTATGGCAGCTTTGATTTGTTTAAAACATTTATCTGATATGAGATATATCCGTGTTGTGTAGGTAAAATTCGGTACCCCAGTAGTGCTTGTCTTCTTAAATAACAGCTCGATATTGTTGTTGGCAAAGCCTTGTTATTCACGCTGAGCGCTCTCTGTTTGCATTCTTGAATTAAACATGGACAACAAACTAACAATAACTGCGTTAAATAATACTTTGACATAACGTAATAACAACACAACAAGAAGCAACGGTATACGCACAGTAGTAGTAGTTTAGAGAGATGGTAATCATTATACAAAATTGAAAGAAAAATCGAAAAATGTGTTTGGTGTTTTCTTAAGTAGGCAGCTCACGGTTAGCGAGCGGGTGGGTAGCTCCTCTATAATTATACCGTCAAAATGATAATGTTGACGATGATGATGATGATAAAAGCAAAATAGAAGATTGCAACAGCTAACAAGGAGAATAGATGGTAAGCATGCTAATATACGTAAACATGGGTATGTGTCATACCATAACACACCCTTTTTGTTGTTTGAGATGCAAAACTTGATGAAGTATCTGCTTCTGACTTTGTTTCTTCTTTTGTCTTTGATCTGAGAATGGAATGAGTATTATTTGCTCCCTGCCATGATTTCATTTCGGTTTAGGTTTCCTTTGAACAACGCACACAGCTTGGGCGCATATGTAAAATAAAGCTGTAAAAGAGAAACTGAAAACCAGAAAGTTATAGCGTAGCAGGTTTTTGCAGGTATGACGGAGATCACAAGAAAGGAACGTAATAAAGCTAGAAGTAGTTGTGTGTATTGTGTGGCGTTGCAGTATCGAGATACAGCTTTTTCAACTTGCCCAGTTGTCCTTTCCAGCTTTGTCAAAATGTTGGGACTTGTTGCAATTTGCTCTTTTTATCTCACTGAGCAGCCCTAATACAGGTATATATACATCTATTTGTCCACCATACATAATATGACTTCTGTATGGTATGGTACGATTGTATTTATATCTAATCTGGACTTGGACGGAGATGGACTTTTGGAACTGCTTTGTTAAAAATCTCCAGAAGCAGAGCAAGTTGTGCAGAAATAAAGATAGGCAAACTCAAATGTATAATTGCCAAAAATGGGAGCATGTTCCAGGAAACTGCATTGTTGTCCCTGTCGGAACAAGCGTCCTTTCAATTCCATGTGCACACGGAGTCTGCCTACTATCACTCAAGCTTGACTGCCTTTATAGTTAAAAATTTGTTTCAAGACAATGTCGTCCAGGTAGAAACCTCACACACAGAGAGGATGGCTTATATAACTCACAAAACTGTTTTCTACATGAAACGCATGAATAAGAATGTTTTCATACAAAAACCTCGACGTCCCACCTTCAGGGTTTTATGTGAAAAATGGAATATTATCCTGCTCATTCTCGTGGCATTTTTCTATTGCTTACCCATTTTCTATAACCGATGGCATCCTTCCCCTCCTCCTCCTCTTTTCTCTCCTTACCTTACACATTTTACTTCCTAAAAGCGAACCGTATAATTCCTTTCCTTTTTAAGTCAAAAGAGCACATTTTTACTCATTCTACATCCTTCTTGGTTTTTTATTGTGTCTTATGTGTGTGTATATATCTTCCCTATTCTGATGCAGGATCAAGTCGTGTCGTCGTCGTCGTGAGTTATTGATCACAGTTCCATTGAAGGAACTATTATATCCCATGAAAAAAGTAGGCTGGGCCAGAAAAGGTCAAGTGAGAATAATGCACCGAGAAAAAATATATTTATTATGCCACCAGAGCCACAACAGCCACCACCACCACCACCATCATCACTGACTAAGAATCTCAACGTTACTTTAGGATACCACACATTGAATACAATACAAACTCTCTCTCTCTCTCTCTCTCTCTCAAAACAGACGCACATGCACCACCATGATCAGCATCGTGAGCTCTCTCTCTCTCAGCCAGCAAAAAAAGTCTCTTTTGAATGCACTAGGTACTGGCAAAAAAGTAATAATCTACGTATGAGCGCTCATTGAATGTAAATAACAGCTTTCTCAATAGAGATCCACACTCTTTCACATAAAATGCGTATAAATAACGTATTTATCCTGTCAGCCAGTGTGAGGCATAGCACATACAACACACACAGAGGGCACAAAAGAGAAACATTAATCATCATCACCCCAAATCAATACAATGCAAAACATGCCCTGTATATGCTCCTCGTCTTCTCTCAGAGCTCTCTTCAAGCTCTCACTCTCTGCTGAGAGTCCACATTCCCCGCTTTCAAATACCAACGCAGGGTATATATCACCTCTCACTAACACATGTACTCGAGGATTAGAGCACATTTCTTTCTTCTAGTCTCCAGCAGACACAGGGACGCAGGAGAACTCCCTTTCAAAATATATGGTTACACCAAAATGCATTATTGTGCACATCTCTGAATATGGTCATGAATCTATGCGTTTGGCGTGTAGTCAATAACTGAACTGTTGTGTGCAGAGAGCATCTCTAAAAAAATCCAAAATATCTTTTTTCGGGTTTACCATGCATAAACCGTAATATACCGTAATGTAACTCATGCATAAGATTTGTCACTTGCTTCCAGAAAATTAAACATTTTTACCCTAATTTCAAAAACATATGGACATGGACACAAAGCCGAGTTGCTTTTACAGCCGAGTTGGTTGGCAGTTGTGGGGAAACCATAATAAGGAAGCTTTCATAAAGGAGGAGGGAAACGAGCTATAGAAGAACACAACCAGACTTTACTTTTATTTGTTGGGTGGTGGTGGTGGTACCCCATAGTGGTATGGTGATGATGTGGCGTAATAAAAAGCTTTTAAATACCTCATTTTCACTGGACCCTTTTCATGGTTTTCCCTTCAAGAAACTGTTTTGTTGCTACTGCTGCCTGCCAGTCACCTCATCCTGTCGGCGTTTCCTTAAATTCGTCAGGCATAAAGAGAGCGTTTCTGTTAAACCGTAACATAATGACTAATATGGGAGCAATATACGAGGCAATAATAAAACTGAGGTAATAATAAGCTATGGAGAGTATATATGCTTGCTTATGAGTATTTGCTGTTGCGGAGTGGTAATAGTGGGCGATGTTGTGTGGCAGTAAAGTGAAATGATGCTGATGATATGACTGTGTATTCAACTTGAAAATTGGAAATAGAATACATTATGCATTCATGTGTACCTTTTGTGTTGCTTTATTGTAACCACTTTACCCATTAATTTTTACACTTCGAACCTCTTGATGAATTTTACAATTTTACACACATGCAGTATGTAAGACATACAGACAGAAGGAAAAATATAATGAAGCAAAAATGTATCAAGATCTTTGAATGTACGTGTGTTGTGGCTGGATATTGAGAAGTTGAGGTTTAAAAAAGTTATTTGATACCCACTCCTCCTCCTACGTTTCATTTTCTAAATGAAAAATTCTTTTTGTTGTGTTTATTTGAGTACAGTAGCCGAAAAGTATAAGTTTTTTTGTAAAAATTACTCATTTTTGTGTAATAAGTATTCATGAAGGGTCGGGAGAAAAGGTAATTCAACCAAGGGTCCCGTTCGTTGATGATGATGAGGAGGAGGACAACTCTGAAGTTTAACGAACATACCCATTATAAATTTCTGAGCATTTTCACGGTCGACTTGAGGTGTACCGATAGAAGACATAAAATAAAATGCCATCGTACGACCCGACTTGAAATTACTGAATGCATGTGAAGCCAACCTTGACTCACAATATTTTGAATTTACAAACAAAGCGAGGGTGTAACTTTTACTACGTTTTGTGGGGATACCTTTTATTATTATGATTATTATTACAACGCATGTTCCAAAGCAATCTTTCAAGGTTTTTTTGTTGTAAGGCTTAGCATTTTTACTTGAACAAGGTATTATTTTCTCAAGAGGAATTCATGTCATATTATAGCTTACTGATTTAATAAAAGCACATTGCACTTTTGTAACAAAAGTATACAATAGATACACCTCACAATATTTGTACGCTAATATTTCCCCTAGAAGTTGCTGGACACATAACTGATTGTTACTTTGTTGCTACTGTGTATCGTACGAAAAATACGACAATCTGTTGTAAGAATGCATGATTTGCTTTTCTTGAAGAACACGAATATCCTGCCGTCAACAAACTTCCGAATTCCAACAAATCCTCGGATTAGAGGATAGGATACCAAGTGAACTCTGATTTGTTATTTGTGTAAGGATATGGCTGATGGTTAACTTTTTACCGATCCTCGGTCGGAGGAAGAATGAGGAACGTGATATTGGAAAAGACGATCCATCTGCCATCTCTGTTCTAGTTGAACCGTAAGTACGTACATAGTAAATGGCACGGAAAAATTCTTTTTGCACGAGATTCATAATTTAACGCTGATATCATGCTTCTTTAAATCAGATAATATTTAGGTAGCTTCATAATGATCAGCAAACGACCAACTGGACCAAAATTATGTGGGTCGAGTCCAGGATTTTAGACCAGTTCCCTCTTTGTATATGTATACATATTTCCTAAGTTTTCTCAAGTTTCTGGGAAAGTGTAATTACAGAGAATTTGTTATCTACCTGCAAACCTGAAAGCTTCCATATAAGAAGACACTCCATCGTTATTATTACACTCATCTCGTCGGCTCATATTAGGTACCACATTCCGGCACATTCCCATCAGCTTGCATCCGAGAGGTTGAGGCGAAGGGATTAGGATCATATTTGCTAGAGATTTTCTTTTGAAAAGTTAGCATGACCAACACCTTTTCAAACGTTTCAACTTCCACAAATCATTAAACGGACTTTATATCTGGTCGTGGTCATGTGATAACATCATAAGACAGTAATAATGTTGAGACAACCTTTGCACCAACGCATTTATTAAATTGTCAAAAACTCACTATCATAAAATGAAACTTCTGCTGGGCCACCAAAAGCAAACAAAACAGGCCATGGGTGCAACGTGATCATATATAGAGAAACCCGTCATAAAATTATACGCTTTCTATTAGGTATATACGCTGCCAAAGCAAACGTCGTACGTAAGTAAGGGTGGTGGTGGTAGTGGTGTCCTGTTTCCCATTGTACAAAACATTCTTTGTTTCGTGTCATAATAAATGGCAATGTTTGATGAGGGATTAAGGACGCCCAAATATAGTCCATAAACATCTCATGTTACATCAAAGACAGATTTACGAGCAATTTGATCTTCTAGCTTGTCTTTGATGCGGTGGGGATTACATTTTAGGCAGATTCGCCACCATCATCATCACCCCGTATTAATGATTGTCTACAGAGCGAGAAAAGATACATAATACGAAATTTAACGACGACGATGATGGGCACCCAGCCACCACCATTTCGTACGAATTACACACAGTCAACAATGTTGTGCTTTATATTGCATAAATTTTTATATGCCGAGAGATGGATATACCACTCAACGGATTAGTAATATAAAGGGAACCTTGGAGGAGACAGCCACTTCGAACTGTTTTGACAAATAAATATTTTTGCCACACCATCCACTCCAACACCACCGTCATATACAATCGCTCGTCTTTATAGACGACGCCATCACCACATACTCTCCCTCTGCCTCTGCTAAATGTGCTTACATAGCATATAATATTTCACACCATGTTTGCACGTTTTCCTTTTGTGGAATTATACTGCTTGCTTACAACAGGAGAAGAGGAGGATGCGAATGATACATGCTTGCTAAAGTTACGCACAACAGAGATCGCATTCGCATCCCTGCCATCAGGACGTCGACTACTAATACTAGCTACTTCACTCAACTTGATCGCAATCTGCGATTTATTTCCTCAGAATGAAATATAATATTGACAGAGCGGGTAATGATGACGATGATGGCGATGAGGCGAAGATAAACTTTCTGTCTTGTGTGACTTTATGGCAGTAATGAAGATGATGATGACGACAACGAAAGGACTAACAGCATAACAGACGGAGGAACATATGTATCAAAATGTAATATCGGATGCACACACACATTCCTCAGTTTCATTTTATTTGTTGACTTTGTTGTTTTTGATGAACCATGTTTGGCTTCTCCATTTTCTCTCTGTGGCCTTTTAAGTATTGGGAAACAAATTGGTGTCATAATATATATACGAAATACGAAGGAGAATATTAATGGCTATTGTTTCACGGCTGTTTATTTCCCTCACACGCACACACACACACACAAGGATGAAGATAAAATGGCAAAGCGTGTTTGATCCTTTGTGTTTGGTGATATATAAACGTATTCTGTTGGTGTTGATGGTTTTAGGTGTTGTTGATGAAGATAATGAGTCTTCAAGTCGTATCAAGTTAGCAGTGGTAGTGATAAACACACTTTGCATCATTTCAATTTAATCTCAGCGGTAGAAAATTTTCAATTACGGAACAAAACATAATACAAGCTACAGGTAGGGGAACAAAGAGTACACAATTGAAAAACGAAGGGTATTAACTGTTCGAACAATGGCTTGATTTCATGACGTATAAAACAGATAAATTATTTTTATATGCTGAGCTTGCGAAATGTTTAATTGTGATGTGTACACAAGTCAACTACTGGGATCAGTTCAATCAACCCTATTCCCAGTAAAATTTCGTCAAGAGACCACATCATAGGGTTGCTTGAAGTGGTATTTATTTATGAAGTATAGCCAGTATTGTAATGTGAGTTAAATCACGATGTTGTAATCATCATTATATTTTACTGAAAATATATAAATTACTTATTTGGAAAGGTTTATTCCGGGAGATTGATATTCTACATTCCAAAACTACAAATAATTGCACAAAAACATTATATAAATTTTAATTTCTGTTGATTTAATCCCATTACGACTATGTCGTGAAATATTATGCGACTCTGTCGATGTTTGTAATTCCAAGTGTATAGATATTTTTATGCTGATCATTCAACATATTATGATGCTCTTGTGTGCTGTGCAGAAGCAAGAGTCGACGAAGCGAATAAAACCAAATACCAGATTACTTCCTGTATTGGAAATCGCAACCATATCCCTTTCAATAGTATTTTGGTTGCAGTAAAAGTGCACCAACATATAACAAACGAATGAGGTACTCAGTTCCGGAAGGAGAAATGTTCCTCCTTGACATAGAAGGAAATCTCTCTTACAAAATGCAAAGTTTCTGAAAACAGTGAAAAGAGCTGAGAGCGTAGAATTTAATAACATTATGTGGCATTGAACAATTCAAAGCGTTCTTTTTTAATGATCATTAGCAGGACTATAGGCCTATTCTGCAATAAAACTCGCTGTTGCAATTACAGCTTTTAAGTAACAAAGTGGCACCACTAGCCGCCGCAAAATGGGAAATCAAGAGCTGCCTACCCAAAACCACTTTTTTAACGGAGTCCTTTACTGATGATGGTGACTATACGTTGCTGCTGCATGTCCTACTTCTTCCTCTGAAACAACCATCATATGAGAAATTGGTTACTCTCTGCTCGCGATTAGATGTAACCATTCAACCACGTCATTATTTCATTAGTGCAGAGTTCATTAAGCCTCTTATAAAGAGAGTATATCGTTGGGGGCTTCTAACAATGAAGAATTATCAGGAGAGAAACCACTCCTTGTGTGTGTGTGAGACAAGAAGATCGTCTAATTAATTGAAGTGTCTTGACAAGAGACAATACAATAGGTACTGGCACGTATAATAGATCAACGATTATGATGACGGGGAAGATAGGCTCATGTTTTCAAAAAACAAACGTTTTTAACATGTATATTTAATGCTTCTTCAATGTATCATGATTCCAGACTTGCAGAAAAGTATTAAATAACACACACACAGAGATAAAAATGAACGAAAGCATGATTTACGTAGGCTACATTATTGTATATAGCGTCTATATTGTATATTGGAATGTGCTCAGAGAGACAAATAGAAAACAACAGTTGGTGAGTGGATTCTGTGCTAGCAATAAGTGGAGTGCTGAATGCAGACTACAAATCGTAAAGGAGGCTACCGAATTAATGCCACAAAATATTTATGTGACTGAGCGCAACGCTTTACAAAAGCAGGAACAAAAACTGTGTCACAGCGCGTACGATTTGATGCTGCTTGCTGCTAACTACTTTGTTACAATTTTGAGTTTATTATTGAAATTGCTGTATTTTCTGTTTCCAATTTTGCGGCGAATACAGCTCTGATGTATATTTAGGATAAAGTGGTTTGATCACAGCCAATGCACGTGCGTACTAGTGTTTTTACTAATGGGTTGACGGTTTACTAACAAACTTACAAGTTCCCTAAAAGCAGTTCCAGTCCAGTTTATACGGCTGTACTGCTCTAGTTTTGGTATGGTCTCACATCACCCCAAATTTAGGTAATAACATCAATATCACTTGCTTCTTTTTGGCAATACGAACAATCAAGGATAATAGCACACTTACACCTACAAGTCGTGATGAGCTTTATATGACGGATCATAACGTGGTGAAATGACGACGCAATGAATTGTATTTTCATGGCGGGAACATGGAAAGCTGGCTGTGTGATTATGTAAAAGTATGTTCTTGATGATTGCGATTAGGACGACACAATTTCAATACTACAAAAGCACGCGCTGATGAAACTCGATTGCGTGTGAAGGACTCTTAACTAATTGAGTAAAGGGTAGCTTAATTAAAGTGCTTGCAGTAGTTTTATTGCTGTTCAGCTGTTGTTTGTAGACAAAATGACAAAGAGAATCTGAATCGTTGCTTTTTGCACAGAGATGGAATGTACATACTGCTACATTCATATATATTACGCCGCACGTTTTAGTTACAAATACCGACAGCAGCTGCAATTGCATATAGTATAATGTGCCTATTCACACAACCATTTCTATATTTAACGAATCTAGTTAATTCTGCTAACGAGGAATATAAGTTTTACTTTTCAGATTTCGAGCTTTATTCAAAGAATGAATGTAGATTCCAATTGATTTATGGCAATGTATTAGGGATGGAAATTAAAGCTGCTTAGCTCCGCCGCGGATTCACGTTGTTATTCGATAGCCTTCTTTGAGAGAGATTTCGAGAAGGAGTTGTTGGAGATGATAAGAATGAATCTGCTCCCATTCGGTCGACGTCGTCCTAAAGGTGGAAGGAAACAATCAATGGAAATCAAAGGAGCCCAAGAAAAGAAATTATAAGTTAATGAAAGTTTCTTTTATTTAACTAACATTCAATATGTTGTATCCAATCGGTGCAGATGCAGTCCACCAGTGCTGCGTTGTTTCAAGATTGAGCCAGATCATGACAGAGATATACAGCCAAACCTTGAAGAGTTTTGCTACACCTGCCAAGGATTCAGTATGCTTTTGGTTACCATCATACCAAATGACAAAAAGTAAAACGATTCCCGCCATAAATATCCCAAACATCAAGTTTTTAAGTAGTTGTTGCTTCATTTTGTGACGTAATGCTGGAAGTTTTAGAAAATAAGTAGAGTACAGTTTAGGCTATATTATTAGAAGGTTGACCTTTTTGCTAGAAAGAAGAGAAAAAACGTTTTCGGATGATCATACATTAGCATAGAATAATTATGATAATTATAAATGAGTGGAGTGGAATTATGGAATGAGAATTTTCCTGTTTCGATCTTTTCTTTTCTACGTACCAATGAGGTACACTAAAACTCGACAAAAGAAATAATTATTCAACAACAAAAAACTGTTCATCCCTAAATTTCCTTGGCACTAGTTACGCCTAAGTTTAGTGCAGTGCTAAATTCCAAGAGAACAGATATGATACACTAG